>JAGXCT010034453.1:0-26419 GCA_022495035.1 Philopotamus ludificatus
TTATTTATATTTCATGTAATATCAGGAGCGGATCGTATATTTATACTGCGAATTTGCAAAACCCCCTGGTAAATTGAGCAAAAATATATTTGTTTATATTTATATTTGTGATTATATATTATGTATATGAAAAATAAATTACATTAATATTTAGTATGCTTATATTAGAGCAAGAGCGTTTTCTGCTCGTCAGCGCTACCAGCGTCGTGTATTGGATGAATGCGGGGCGGCAGCGGGGTGGGGAATCCTCGTCGCTAATCGCTGTATTACGCTGCAACTCTCAACAGTCCCGCGTTGTCCATACTGAGTCACTTTTGAAATATACTTTTTTTATTTTTAATCATCCGCAACATCGCCAAATATTTTAGCAACGAGCCCCTACTGTATATATGTTCTATAACTAGATCAATTGTCAATAATAAATATTTTAATTGTACTTAATGTGCTTTTTTTAAAATAAGTAACATCAGTTTGTTTACCGAACCGTCACATCGACTCAAAACCAACAGCTCTAGCCGGTGGGGTATATTTTGTATAAAATAAATTAATGAAAATAGATCAAAAAACAAAAAACAAATTTGATTTTTCTAAGAATAAAAATAGTTCATGATATGCTTCATATTTTTTCTCGCTCATATCTGATATCCGGTTATGAAAAGCATACGGTTTATATTTTTTTTTCTCAATTGCGAACAATAAAGGTCAATGATTATATATATATTAAAAGACTTGGGGTCCCTAATCGGCATATAATACAGATTTTTTATTTTTATTTATATAATGTTATACTATTTTTAATTAATTTTATTGCTTTTGACCAAATTAAATATCCAATTGACATTAATAACAATGCTAAAATAAAATATTATGGTAATAATATTTTTTTAATCTTGAGTAGGGTATAGTCAACCCCTCTATAGCACCAAGATAGCGACAAACCTTTAGAAACCCACCATGTAGAAGACTAGAGAGCATACCAAGATTAGGGTTAGATTTTTTAAATAAAAAATAAACCAAATATATACAGTTCTTCCATAGAATCAAACGAAAAAGTCATTTAGGGAATCTATAAACGTTAAATATTGCATAAATTACATTATTATATTGTTAAAGAATACTTTATTTTTTTAATTACGTGGTTTTAAAATAACACAATAAGGTTTAATATATTTATTATAAAAATAGAACCAAATTGAATTAGGAAACATAAATATTTATAAAACAGATTATTAGTTATTCAAGTAAATTAATTAGCTAGAAATACAACTTTCCTAAACAAAGCTTTTTTAAATTATATATACAGTCAACCTTTCTATAGCGCCGTAATAGCGATATTGCTATGGAAACCCGCTCTATAGAAGACTAGACACACAGATTTTTTAATTGTACTATGATTGATTAGTGAAGTGACATAATTAAAGAGGATATTTGCTATCCCAATTTTACGTTTTCTGATCAGCGATTTACTATTGGTTTCTTGTAACAAATTAATTTATTAGTAAATCTTAAATATAAATAAAATTTTAATTTAATTGTTAATACTACGTTTATTTATCTTGGTTTTTTTCGTTTATCGTTAAAGAATTGTTCAATATCGATTAGTTTTCCATTACCTTTAGCGTTGCCGTTGTAGGAATCCCCGAGCTTATTGTGATCTCAACATGATTTGGATCCCATTCTCAAACCGTTGTTCTGACATCCTTCTACTTCTTCAAAAGATCTTAAATAGCCGATGTCGGTATTGGTCCTTTTTTGTCTTTGTTTTTCAGAAAGCACATCTGGCTGAATGTCTTAGTAAAGGGTCTTGGAGGAGAAGAACTCGCGTGCATCATTTTTTTGTTCGATCTCCACATTACTGACTGTCATTCTATAATTATGGATTTTTTTAATGCTCTAGGATTTTTAGAGTAATAAACAGTAAGCGTTTTAAGCTTCATGTCACCTCAAACATTAGCTCCTGAAAGTAACGTCAATCTATATTTCATGGGTAGGAGCCCAGGAATATTTTTCTCATCTTTCGTGTTGAATTAACGTTCGACCTGCGCTTCCAAAATGATGGCAGTTTCATTACTATTGAAAATTTGCTTTTCCGCTTCTCCTTTATCTGCACTAACAGACTTACTGTGCATTACTATACGTTTAATGACAGATATCCTTTGAAACTTGGCAAACCATCTAGTGATAGCCATGAATTCTGCAAGTTCATGATACGAATGTGAAGTTTGTTTCATCAGCTCTTGAAAATGGCAGTAAAATACAATACTACAAATGCACAGCAAGGTGTTTGTTATACGAACATGTTAATTATCCGCTGACTGAGGTATGCTGGTATGTAATATTTTTTTATAATAAATTATATTGGGCAATAATATATTTTTTCTTAAAGTTGACATATTCAGACAAATATGTAATTCTTTTTTGGAAATCCACACAACTACGTCTCAATTTATGCGGTATTTAAAACATTTTTGATCAATAGAAGAGGGGAGTATAATTCTATTACACTGTCCCCTTGCATTAAACCAGGTAAAAGAAAACATTTTTATTTAGCGACGTATTTTCCAGTTAATTAAATAAAAATAAAAGGTATCTCCCCCGAGCGCCTGTTTAGATTGTACCGCTAATGAAAATATTTTTTTATCTCTTCACCCCCAGAAAAAAAAGGAAAAATAAGGGAGTAAACACAAAAAAAAATTCTCCACACATTTAATGCATCCACTCACGTCTCCATTTTCTTGTGGATTTTTATATCTGAGTAAGGAGAGACGCAAAGCGCTCATTGTGGAGGGGCGATTTTCACCGAATTTTCCTTTCCATTCCAATTGTTGGAGATTTTCTTTGTAGTGGAACGAGGTTAGAGCGGGAAAGCCTTCCGACGCTATAGCCGAGGCACTAAAGAGGTTCGTCGGGGAGTTCATCTCCGCCATCTCCTGTCGAGCCTGAGAGCTTGGGGCCTCGTCAATGTGGTGCTCGTAAACAACCAGTGCTAAAACCGGATGTACATACTGTACAGATCGCCGGCTTCCGGTGCCTCCAAAAAATTAACATACAACACATTAACACTCAGGCTAATGCTAAGTTTATTGCAACTGAGATAATATGGCTAATGGTACTATAATAGTTCTGGTATTAAAACTATATTTTAAATGGATCGCCAACATATGGTTCTCGTCTTAATAAAATGCTTCCTTATTTATTCAAATATTTTTTTTATTTTTTTTTAAGTAGTCGTAGTAGAATTAATAATATAGTGAGGGTAAAGTCACGTGGTACTTATCGGCCAAATCCTTGCATGTTCATAACCGCGTTGTTTCATCCAAATCGCGTGCACCGGTTAATATGCTGTTGAGACCCACCTCCCACTTCTATACCTCGCCAAAGTTGAGGTCCAAAGTTTTGACCTCGCCGTCGAATTTCGGTGGTCTGTCGGTTTAGGTGGTGGGTGTAATTCGGGAGGGGAGGGGACCAATGAAATGTACATTTCGTAAATTTATGCCCCGGCGCGCTGTGTGCTGATAACGCAGGACGGATTTGGCACATTACCATCCGTTTTAAAAACGAACGATACTTTGGTATTTGCCGTTTTTCCATTTTTCAACACAAATCATCGTAAATGGCAATAATGAAACTGTTTACTGTTGAGTTATGGCCGAGAGCCCTTGCAAATGGTCCAATAAATGGTAAATTGTCCAGAAATTTTAATAACACCAATTTCTTCCATAAGTTGGTAATTATTTTTTTAAATTACGAATAAAGCAAAATATAGAATGCATTGTAATTTACACGTACACTCGACTCTTTGTTTTAGTCGGTTGATACGTTCTAAAGAAAACCATGTAAATATGTGATGAATTTATAACAAAATGAAAGATGACAAATGTGTTGTTTAATTTCTACCACCATACAAATCTACAGGTACCATTGGAATTTTAAACCCCGTTCCAGGTAGGGATTATATGTGGGAAAATTCTGTTCCATACTCTTAAATTGCAAGCCCGCATTTTCACCATTTTGTTTACTTTTTTACCCCATTGTCATTTACTATTGTGATTTAATAATACATTTTTGTTGCCGAAACGTATTAAAAATATATTTTATTATTTTGCTTCTGAAATTCATTCTAATAATCGTGTAAAAATGTATTTTTTATCTTTTAGTGGACCGTGTTAAAAAAGAGTTGATTGTATGTTATTGTGGAGTTACTCACAATACGATTTTAGCAGAATTTTTTTCACTGAAAGTGTTGACTATCTTCTAATCCTTTTATTCATTGAACAAAATTGTTATAATTTTTAAGATTAATATAATGCAAAAAATATTTATATACAATTTTTGCACTGGATACAGGTTTTTTGCGTCAAATAAAATCATTTGCAAATCAAATACACCCTTTTGCAAATCAAATACACCTATTTTCGATAGTCATTTCAATAGAAAATAGGTAAACATAAAAAAAGCTGTATACATTCAAAGAATCATGTACAAAAAATGACAGTTTCAGTGCTTAATTTGAATATTTAATAATGAAAAAAATAAAGAACTATTTTGTGCATTTGAATTTAAATAAAGATAGAAAAAGATATTCTTTGTTCGTTTTTACGAATATATAAAAATTATCTTTGATCTGATATTCTATTCAATAAAAGATAATTTTATTAATAAATAGGAAAAAACGTCTGGCCCACGGATTAAAAAGGGTTATTATGTGTTTTATCTGTTGTTTAAACTTATTGCAAGGTTTTTTTTTAATTTTTGATTGATCTCAAACCGCCTGTAAGAATAATATGCTCTGGATTTATCGAATTTTAATTATTTTTACTGATCCTCTTTTCCAGCGGTTCAAAGTTTAACCTTATTTTTTACATTGGACTTTTATGGACACTTGAAAAATGTAAGCGCATGCCCTGGGATACTAATAATTGACACAATTTATTAAAACCCTGGCGAATGAGACTTAGAATTAGATAAATGAAGTGGTGAATGAGACACAGTAACTAAAAATTCGTATTGGGTTGAGACGAGTTTTAACTTGCACACAAACTCCTTGGCGATGTGGAAACCTGTGGACAAAAATCTGCCAAATGCACTTGTAACCTACGTGTAATAAAAAAAATTAATGCATATGCAAAACTGTCCGTGAATGGAAAAGAAAACAATTAAAAGAAAGAAAAAATATCAATTTATAAATAAAAACCTTGGTAATAAAAAAAATCTTATCATTTTTAATTTGTGTCTTTAAAGAGCCCTACCCCTTATGATTATTTATAAATAAACACTATTAAAGAATTATTTTTAAGGTCTTTGGAATGTCCGTTGGAGCTAGCAAAGTACGATAACCGCAATGAACAAGAAAAAAATGATAAATCATTATTTACAGAGCTGCAAGGCATCACCTAGTTAAGGATTACAGATAGGAAAACAGTCAAGGGCTCATATATTTGCACATATTTGTTTTTGCAATGGCTTGACATTCAAATATATCGCAACATTAATTAGGATATATTTAATAAATTCCTGCCAAGAAAATTCTGTTCCAGCTGGAAGACGCTGAAGTTAAATGAGTCATTTTGAAACCTAACATAATCGTAAATTGGGTGCTGTATCATTTCACTACAAGCAGAAAAGATCTAGGTCAATAGTTATGCAGGAAATACAGTTCAGAAATTCTGTGTTTTGATGAGTTATGACGTCATGACGTAAATAAATGAGAATATGTCATGACGTAAATAAATGCTAATTTTAAATGAAAAATAAGACTTTATTCTATTTCCTGGATTTTTTTCTATGACTAAGGATAGTGGATGTTTTTGATGATTTTGATTGTATTGATCCTGTTCTTTAATATTAGTGTTCGATAAAAACTAGACATACTTTTAAAATAAGCCCTAATGCGTTTGAGGCATACATAAGTTTACCATTCTTTCTGTTTTTAATCGTCCCGTTTTTAGCTAGTCTCTCCCGTTATCCCCAGGCATAGCTTCTGAAGGCATGCCAAAATGTCCCGTTTTTAGAAAGAGACTAAACCACGATAACAATTTAAAAAAAGAACGGAATAAATTAACTTTAAGACAATTTGGCCTTGGAACAAAGTATTCCGTTTCTTTTCCACTTCGTTCGTAATTTAACCGCGAAATTTCTAGAAAGTAGCTACAGTGGTGTTGATAAAATATATGAAAACAACAGCTGCTGAGTTCTATAAAGTAAGCAAAGAATATTTGTAAAAGTGTACTGTGTTATTTAAAGAATTAAAATGATTTCAATGTGCGAGTTAGCTAAATGGAAAGAAATTAAAAGTTTAATGGATGAATTGAATAAAAAAGGATTCATATATTCTAAACATTCATTTCCAAATACATTACACCAAAAAATATATAAAATGGAACACTGGGAATGTTTCATCTATATTACACCCATAGAAAGGGTCTTCCCCTTTTGAAGAAGTTGAATTGAATCAATTGAAAATCGAAAGTTCTTAACGCTCTGCATATAACCAAAGTAAATTTTCAGAAATCGCAATAAGAATTTCATTATTAATTGAAATCGACTCCAAATATACTACAGCAAATTTGTTCTTCAGAAAAATAGAAGAACACTTTTTTTATTTCTTTAATTAACAATTTAGAAGGATTTTCGTATCCTTTTTTCCATTTATTGCTCAAAATTACAATATAAGCGACATTTTTCCCTTCAAAACCCAAAAGTTATTTTTTTAAACTGACGAAGAAAAGAAAATGGATTTAATAAACATGCTTTAGGAGACATGGGCTATGGGCCATGGGCAAGAGGTTAAGAAAACTTTAATCTCATTGATGTATAAATGAGATATCTTTTTTACAAAACATTAAACAAAATCTTCAATCCATCAGTAGCTAGAAGGAAATGCAATTTCCAAATCAATTAAACATTATTGTTATTTAATTACTATGTTTAATAATAACAACGACCCAATGTTTAGAGGGTTATTGAATTTTTTTCTCTACTAAGTATAAAATATTAAAAGTGGAGCAAAAGTTGATGAAGTAAGCTTCTACTTACCCCAAAAATTAAACATGTACAGTTTGACAATGCTGTCATACTTTATAGTAAATTATGTATATATTTAACCATTTAACATTTACATATATATATATGACTAAGAAATAAACGCTAAATATATGCTAAAATTGATTCTAAAAATTTGTAAATGTCCTGTTTTGAGGCGAAAAATAAATGGTCAGCTTAGGCATAATACCGGGTCTTAATTTAAGGGAAACATGGTAACAAATAATGTTTATTTGTGTTATCTTAAGACTTTTTTTTATTAAATCAATATTGATGTTAGCGGTGATGATATCTCGTCATTCCACAGTATTCTTTTTGCTCTATATTTTTTTTCCGCCGGAAAAAAATTCTAGACAAACCGCAGCGCAATTACATCCCTCACTCGGACGCAAATTGAAATAAATCACCGCGGCGCGTGGTACGCACGAAATATTTGCTCCACATCTCCCCTTTATCTGCCAAACAGACGTGTTTCGCACCGGCCCAAATGAGTTTATTTTTTGCGGCGTCGCATTTTCCTATGCAAAACGGCCCCAGTCGACCAGGGGTCGAGCACGCGCGACTCGTGCTCGACGCCCGGGCCCATAACTCACACGAGGCCGTCACGTGTCTAATAAATAAGGCGGCATTTTAACACGTAAGCTCCGTGTCATAAAATTTGAAGCTCCCACAATGGAGATAGGTCACGCGTTCGGAGCTATCCGTGTAATGAGGCCGCTAAACTCGCGCGGTGTTATCGCGTGCCCCGTAATTGGGAGAGTGCGGTGATGGATTGGCGGTTGAGGGTGGTAAGTCAAGGGCTGGTTCAGGTAATTACTTCAAAATATTATTCACATACATATACATCCGTAGATTTCTTTAACAGCTCAACCTCGTGTTTATTATTAATTTGGTCTACTATGTTTAAAAATAAAATTTGTGGATTTTTTTTCATTTTCAGGCAAGTCAAATATTATGATTGTTGTAAAAAAGGTTTCACGTGTCTTTATGTACCAAGCGATTTTTAGTAGTTGAAAAAACGAAGAATTTTCAACCAAAAAACAACACGACTATGATACTTCAGCCTTCATATACGCCAAGGATGACCCCTTTTGATTGTTTTTATTGCCAGAGAATAAAAAATATTAAGGAGGTCGTTTTTATAGGGTTACGAAGATTGAGACAGATTCACTGAAGCTTTAAAGTGCTTTGAAGATTGCAAAAAGCTCTAACAACATTATATGATAATTCTTATGCTACTTATTTTAATATATTTAATATAAGGTTGTTCGGAAAGTGATTTCGTTTTTTTTATAAAAATCAAAGACAATTTTCTTATAGTGAATAAATATTTTATTAAAATATTTTGTCAATTCTGGTCCAATACCTTTTATCATCTTTCTGACAGGAGCATGATCTCATGCTCATATTTTTTTTGTTCTTTGCTGGCGAAAAAATGGATTCAGGTAATTTTTGACCTCCTCATTTGAAGTAAAAGTTTTACGGTCTAAAAAAAATGTAGAGACTGGAACAAATAATAATCAGAAGGTGCCAGGTCTGGAGAATATGATAGGTGTAGCAGTATATCGCATCTAAGCTGTAAAAGCTTTTGGCAAGTTAACAAACTTGTATGAGGTCTCGCATTATCTTGGTGGAACACTACACCTTTTCTATTGATTAATTCTGACCTTTTCTGTTTAAGTGAATCATTCAATTTGTCCAGCTGATGACAGAACACTTCAGAATTGATTGTTGTTTTGTCCGGTAAAAGCTAAAAAAAAGATTCCTTTGAAATCCCACCAAACGGATAGCATCACCTTTTTTGATGAATATCGGCCTTCGAAGTGCTTTGAGCTGCTTCATCTTTTTTACTCCATGATCTCTTGCGTTTAACATTATTGTAGACAACCCATTTCTTGTTCCCAGTGATAATGCGCTTCAAAAATGGATCATTTTCTTGATGTTTGAGAAGCAAATCATAGACGTCAACACGACGGCACAAACTTCTTTCCGTAAGAACACGAGGAATTCATATTTCGAGCTTTGAGTTTAAACCTAGGCGTTTTAAATGATTATGAACGGTCAAATTCAATCAATTTAATCTCTCAGCGATCTCACGAGTTGTTATTTGCTGGATTGCATCAATTAATGCCTTTATTGTGTCTTCATCAGCTTCGACTGGCTTTCCAGAACGTGGTGCATCTTCTACATCAAAATTTCCGAATAGAAATTTTACAAACCAGTTTTGGCACTGGCGTTCTGTCAGTACATCTTCTACATACACATAGGATAGCTTTTTTCTTGCTAGCACAGCATTTTTACCTTTTCGATGGTAAAAAAGTAAAATATGCTGAAAATGTTGCTTTTCACTTTCCATATTTGAAAAGGTACCAACCAAAAACTACTGCGTTGAATCAATCGAACTTTTTCACAAGAAAGCCTTGCCATATCAGCTGTCAAAATATATAATGATTGTGTGGCTTAAATGTGAAATTGGCTGTGAAAAAATACAGTTATGTTCTCTGTTGGGAAAAAACGAAATTACTCTCCGAACAACCTTTACAATATATTTTTAATTTTATTTTATCATACCATAGCATACGTATTTGATATAGACAATGAGATTATTCGTATTTGCGCGAGCAACGTAAGAGATAAAATATTATTATATTTTACACTTCATTATATGAGAGTAATATGAGGTCTTCTGCTCTATTCTTTATGAAAAAAATATGACGTAGATGGATGAATCCCTATCCGGACTTGGCGCTCGTAAAATTTAAAGTTATTCTCTCTATGGTCTTTTTCGCGTTACCGTCAAGAAGTTAGAGCTAATTATGTTGAGTGTTTATTGAATATGTCGGATATACAGAGAGGATCGCTTTGCATATTTGCGGAATGCATTACAATGTGGAATATAATTTCTAGAATTGTATTATTGCGGTTTGAATCCAACATAAAGTTTGCCGGCATCAAACTAATTATGCTTCCGCGATTCCCGACGGCACTCGTTAAAGCTCCGGGCCGTTGTTCGCGGTGATTGTAAACTGCAAATTTAATCAGAAATCGCGGAATTTTGCATTTTAAATATTCAACCAATTTGCTTGTAATTGTACGTAATCATAAATGCCAAAAAAAATATTGTAAGCGGTATAATTCAATTATTTAAAAATGTTAATCGAATCTACGAGAAAAATAAATTTATATCATTTATAAAGTCTATAATTATATTTAGAATTATTTATTATTATTTAAACACGTGATTTTGGAATAATCATTATCATTATGGGCCCAACAGTTCTGTTGTAGAGCCCTGGCCTCATCCAACGCCCTTCTCCATTTTATCCGGTCTGTAGCCACGTCGCTCCATCTTCCGGTAATTTTCAATGATGCAGTGTCCCTCTGTAAAAAGTCCAACCACCTCAGTCTTAGTCTTCTTTTCCTCCGGGACATGAAGGGTTGTTAACTATAAGCCTATTCACAGGCTGACTGTCCCATATCCTTGACACGTGACCGTCCCACTGGAGTCTGGCCTCTCTGGCGACAGCTGTAACTGGTATATCCTTGTTTGGTCATAGAATACTCCTAATATTTGTCTCAGAATCCTCCAGGATATCCAGTTGTCGCTCATTTAGTTCTGTCAAAGCCTAACATTCAGACTTGTATGTTAGGACGGACCTGATAAGAGTCATGTAGAGCTTGATCTTTAGTAGTTTAGTTGAGGTTCTAAGTATCACCAATTTAATAATACGGTTTTTAATAATTATTTATTATTATTTGTAATAAGTGAGATGAGATATGTGAATTCCTGGACGTCTCGAAGTTGTACTCTTCGACTTTCAGGGCTTCAACAAATTCAAACTTAGCATATGGCCATGTATTTTGGTTTTGGAATAATACAGTAAATTTAAAAAAAATAATATTATCATATTATTATTTTTTTATCGATTTAATATGCTTTTAAAAATAAAATAAGAAAATAATTATTAATAAAACTGGTGATAAAATAATAACATATTAGTTTTACCAGATATTTTTTAAAACATAACCTGTATTGATTGAGAATCGAGTATATTTTCCGTGGATTTTATATATTCTTGTTAATAAAGCTAAATAAAATATTATTAGTTAAAAAATATAAACTGTAGAAGTAAATTGTTTTTTTTTTAAATTATTGTTAATAAATGTTATAGCTTAAAAATTCTGCGTTTAAGTATCAATTTCTTTCGCATCCTAAATTAAATATACAGTCAGTTTTCGACTTTTGGCTTAGAGAAATATCTTGTATACAGTTAAGCCCCCACTAACACTAAAATCGGGACCGTGTTATTTGGAGTCGTGTAATTGGCGGAGTATGCGTATAGCCTGGCACGTCTTGAATACACAGACGCTAGCCAACGTTTGACTGTATGTGAATGCGACCGCGCAATTGGAGGATTTACGGCGAATATTTCAACTCAGCGCGTAATTCGGGGTAGTGTAATTGGGGGTTCCACTGTAATACGTTTTTTTTTGGAAACAAGTATACAAACTCACCTGTACTGAAAAAATCTGCAGTCACTAATAGATATAAGTTGCACAGATGACGAAAATATTCCAGAATAAATCGTGTATTTACTTAGATAAAATTAAAGCTAAAAATTAGCAATTCGATTTCACAATTAACGTATCACCTATCTTTTATATGCCTTACTAATTTGAATGAAATTCGACATACGACTATTTCGACTTAGATTCAAGGCGATAGAACGGAGCCCCTTCATTAGTCGAGAACTAACTCTTTTGAAAAAAAACTGTATTTTTTTAGTCAACATTCTAATAATATAGAAATGACTAAAAAAATATGATGAAAAAATGAACAATATTACAATAAAAAAAATATATTTTTGCTGTTTTTAAGATCATACAAAACCATAAGTCAAGGTTTTAATTTTTATATTAATGTTATAAATATTAAATATACTTTTATTGACTAAAATTTATATTAGTTATTTATTTTATCAAACCTTTTCTATTGAATCCATTGATCGGCAGTTATGTAAATTAAATTAGAAAATGTTTAAATTTGAATATTTTCAACTGACTGTACAATGGATGGTATGGTGGATATAAAATGGTTGAATCTCTTCCTTAAGTCGTTATAATTCATGACTGAAGTCGTAGTCCTATAAAATAATTTTCTCAGGACTTTGGAAGATAATGCAGTGGTTTCTTTTGCCTTTTTTTAGCACCGCAATAGTTTATATGGATTTAGGGATTTTGCTACAGAGTAACATCCCAGCCGAGATAAAGTGTTGAATATATTACTGAATGAGTCACGTCATAAAGGAACGATGTACTTCCGTATAATATTTAAATCTTTAGATGGATTGACAGACGCTGGAGCATATCTCAGGCGTACAGTGACAGTGCGACACGATGCAAGCATGTCGATGGAGCCATAAACGTCACATCGTGTGCCACCGAGTCTGGTTGTGTTCCCGACGGCCATGCCCACATCCAGATATCCAGACGTGTCAGCGGGTCACGGCGTCGCCCCCTCCCGCGCCTCGCCGGATTTATGGGGGGCAGGTTTACGAGGGCGTCGCGGTTCGGGGGCAGCGTCTGTTTATGTTTAGCAGGAGTGCTTCTGATATTTTAAGAAGTCGATGTTGTCGGATCGTAAAGAGCGCTGAGACGCTTTGATCGTTAACGCCATCTGTCAGCGTCGCCGCCGCCGCCGCCGCCACGAGACGCTTCCCACCGGGCGTCCCCTGCCAGCCGCGACGCATTCGGGATACGATCAATCTAATGGGGGTTCCCGTCGACAGGTATATTAAACGGCCTCGCTTTTTGTATATAAACGTTTTTCATTATGTGGGCTTCGTTGCCGGCTTGATGGAACGGAGGCGCGTGTGTTCCCCGAAACTTGCGGTTAAATAGGAATTCAATTGTTCTGAATAACGATCGGCATTTAAATTCAACAATAAATATATTAATGTATAGACATATGGATATAAACAGTGGTGACTTGTGTTTAAAATATTTGGGGGTGGGTGCTGCGAATTATTAAAAAAGGATATTTCGCGTATATTTCATTTAAAATACAAAAAAAGGTGAGGGAAAAATAGAAAATAATATTAAAAATCATGAAATAAGTGACAGGCATCACATGGCTCAAAGAAGCTGCGAGTCAGTATGACTAGACCGAGTCGCAGCGTGACACGGCGCTTAGTAGAGAGTACCCCCCCTCCGCACTCCGCTACTGGCCCGCATCCATCCAATACACGACGGTGGCAGCGCTCTTGTTTTACATCGCGCACAGTATATGCACCGACCAGATAAATAAATTTAAATTCTAATTATATTTTCGTATACATAATACAGTACAGGGGGGTGAGGGTAGCCGCCAGTTTGCACTTTGAAAAAATATCGGAATGAACGATATCCCTCTACCATACCATTACAATTGATGATCAGCATCTCTTATAAACAAACCAAACCAATCTGTGCGTGTGTGATCTATAAAAGGCTAAATAATATTTATATATAGACAACATAATCCTGCATATATTATTGTGGAAATCAAAAAAAAAAAAATTAACTAAACAGTGCACCCCTGAAAAAAATATGTACATGTTTGTGTACACATATCATTATGTGCATAAATAAATCTGGTCTCTAACGGATTTCTCACCACAGAGCCAGTATACCCTGGGAAGGAAAACCCTAATCTGTTGACCAATAATTAGTCTAGTCTCGATACTTTCGCTCTTCTTCTTTCTCTCTGAGGAGGTCTTTCCCATGATGCAAGGATTGCTATTGCGCGACAGGGCTAATAATCACTAGCGACCGGCTACTTGAGACTCGTTTTGGGCAGATGTGCATATGTATGCCTGTGTACATGGGTGTATATGTGTGGTCGCTCGCTACATGTGACTCGTTATAAGAAGATAACGCCTTAGAGAAGAGAACAAACGAATACCGAGACAAACCCCCTCCTACTTGCCTGGACAGAGTCGAGAGGGTAAAATCTGATACCATCAAGGTAGAAGATCTACGTCCAATGCCAGTAATGGCCAAGAGAGGGAAACTCTTGACAAAAAAATGCATACCAAGACGGATTGGGTCCCCGCGGTATGGACACGAAAGGAAAACCCTAACGTCACGTATGTGACTCAGGTTCCTTTGGCCTCGACATACATTCGAGAGTCTGGTAAGGTCCATGCCCTCAGCGAGTGTGAGCCTTGTGGCTGGCAAATGATGAACGATGATGACGTAATACATGAACCACCCCTAGATATAAATACACTCAACTCTTATTTACATGGATTTGAAGTAACAGAGTCTACTAAAGAAATATTGTGTTTAACACGATCCCTTCGATATATTTTTAATTTTTGCGTCCCGGTATTTATTGACTAAGAAAGGCATAATTTTACGTCATAATAACTAATGACTGATGACTCAAAATGTTAACAAAATCGTGTAATTTATTACCTAACAGCTGCTTTATTTACAAAGGTCGAAGGTCGGGTTTCCTATTACAAGTATCTCAATAAAATACACCATACAGTCTTTGGATTTTGCACACTCATATATAATATGGAGATTTCCATCTAACCGTTGTCCGATCGCTTGTCAATATACACCCGATACGGGTTTTTTGATAGCACGGAAATACCCAATGAGTTGCATTATCGACTTTTATCAATTTTATGTTATAGTGAATTTCTTACTTTCCATTTAATGTTGGACTTGCCTACGCCCTACCGGAGCACCTCAAGTCAACATTAGTGGGCTACTATTATAGTTAATCAGCTTTATCCACTCCACCCATACTTATTTTATAATGTTGGTTTATAAACTAACTTTTGAGGACCAATCGAGTTTTCGGGGTCTTCCTCTCACCAATTGCTTCTCCCTTTTTTCTGTTTGCTATTTTTCGTCCAATAGTTTATTTATATTTTTTTATACCTTTAGACAAACTTTTTTTGTTTACCATTATCGTGCCAATTCCTCTTTAGATTATCATTATTCCTCGGCAAACTTTGGATTTTATAAAATCTCTCGTAGAATATATACTAACCTTTTATTTCTAGAGTCACATGCTGCAGATTATAGATGTAAAACTATTCTTTCACATCTAGAACTTAAATAATTCCCATATCTATAGTGAGCCGTTTCCTTTTAATCCCGCTAAATATTTTTTTCATTCCATAATAAATATCCATATGGCTTTAAAATAGTTTTATCTCTTCTAGAACATTTAATTGATAGGTAGATAAGATAGACAGGTAATGAAAAATATCAAAACAGCTGCAAATTATTTTTATAATATTTTAATAATAATACCGATAGAAATTGGACCGCAAAGGGGGTAAAATTCTAATGATACCTGCGGATTTAAACGGCTGGATTTCAAAAAGTGTATAAACTTGTGAAACAAAAAATGCTGACGTGAAAAACAGATATCCTAAACAAGAAATCTAAAAATCAAGAGCACATAACAGTAATAACAAATATAGGGCTTCATTAGATCAATTTTTCTATGACATCTATCACTTTTAACAACGATTTTTGGTTGTACGATCTGCCGTGATTAGAAGAGTTGCGTAATAATAATATCGTAACACAATTTACTCATAATTAGTTGATCTATGAATAAGGATAATCATCTTATTTTATAGCTTGCGAGCTAAGACAAGACAAATTAGATCCATATGCTAGGATCTAAAATTTATATTAAGTAACCCTTATCTATACTAAATATAGAACAGCAACGACATATACCTAATATTTATCTGCGTTCTAATTAGGTGGATTATTATTTAATTAAAAGAATTTCAACGCACAGTTTATATTAAAAAAAATACTTTTATAATATAAATCTACATAGCACATATATTTAATTATGTGCGTTGATAAGTATGGCTCTAAATACGTATTAAAAATGTCATTCTTTAAAAAAAGTTGATAAATTTTACTTTATATATGACATTAAGCTTTTAATATTTTAAAAGCACAACTTCGTTGAACAATTAAACAATTATTAAATCATATATTTAATATTATGAAAATTGTAATAGAAATCCGTAATCTTCTTCAAAGATGCAATTAATAACAAATATAACTGTCTTATTATTTTTTTACTTTCTTGCTAAATAACGATTTTTTTATATAAATATTAATAAAAAAAATAGTATTTAATATTTAAGCTTAAATTAAAATCTAGGCACGAGCATTATCCCATTTTCGGCCATAATCTCCATTTGGGACAAGTTGGTGTCCAACTTTTATTGCTCTGCAGTTGATGCTACTTGCTGAAATATTCCAACTATTAACACAGTTACGTTAAGAAGATTCTATAGTAGTTTTGTCATAAAAAAGCCATCTACAATTGTTTTATTTGATTGCAGTAATAAATGCCAGAAGTGAAAATTTGGAGGTGAATTAAAAAATAGCTTTGGGTAAAATTTATTATTAATTTTGTATTATTATTATTATAATACAACATGTATTATTATTTATTATATTGTAATATAAATTATTCAGGTTTAATTAATAATTTTATATATGCATTATGAAACATAATTTGGCAGATATTAGATTCATAAAATGTTGTAATAAATATGCTAATATTTTTTTTTAAATAAAAAAGGCATATTTAACTTAAGCAATTTACTCATTATGATCCAAAGCTCAAAAGGTGTGCCATATATTTTAAATATGATTTACAACCTTTTTATAGTAATAATACTGCGATTTTTATGTTTTTCATTATTCAAATTATTTATTTACTCATTACATTTCAGAAAACATTACTTTTTTTATAAATAATATACGATATTAAATTATTAAAGAAGCAGCTAATATTTTTTTGCACCATCAAATGAATGAATTAATTATTAAATAATACTCAATGATTTTTTATTATGAATAAAAACGATTATATATATATATTTTTCTGACCTTATAATTAAAAACTCTCTTTAAATGTATTAACCTTTTCCACTCTGAAGGCCAGCAGTTATGGCCCAAAGACGGAATAAGTTTGCGCGTCGATTTCAATAGGGCGCAGGTAAATTTTACCATTTTTTTATTTACATTTATAATTACATGTGTAATTCTCAGAAATATGTTTGCATTTATCGATATTTCCGCCATACCATTGTTTTGGAGCAGTCAGTCGGGTTCTTCATATCGGAAAGGGTGTCGAGAGCTCCGCCTTCGGTGCTGTGACCCTGATTGTTGTATTGTGGAACTATTTTCCGTTACATTTTATAATTATATAATAAAAAATAGGTGAAACTGTAAAATCAGTGAAATAGAGTTTATAATTAAAATAAAGCTATGGAAAATAATAAAATAATGAAAGTTTTGTTTTTCAAATTCAGCGATACTTTTGACTATGATTAAGAATATGATTATGTTTGTATATTATTATGATTAGGAAATATGTATATGCTTGAAACGGACGATGAAGAGAATTCAATATTTGTTAAATCCACGACATCAAAAAATTGGTACCCTCTGTCTAATAATTTTTCAAAAAAAATAGTGTTACCATCGGTGAAGAAAGAATAGGCAGGGGAAAATATCCCTACCAATTGTTTGGAACCTAGTGATTATTTCTAATTATTTCACAACAAATAATTGATTAGTAAAATAGTTTATGAAACAAATTTGTATGCAAACGATTAAATAGTCAAAATCAATCCTAGCAAAAATACGATCTAGAAGTCATGGAAAGATATAAATAATACGGAATTTAAAGCATATTCGTGTGTGATTTTAATTATGGGAGTTAGACCTCGTCCACACTTGCAAGATTTTTTTCGACTACATTTTTAGCGTATTCGCCATTTTTTAGAACGATCTTTAAAAGAGAACGTTTTTTTAAAATCTTTCGGATGTTACATTTACATAACAAACAAGATATCAATCGCGAGGAGATTAGTCTTTAAAATAGAAAAAATAAAGTTGATTTTTTTGCATTTGAGACGAAAAATTTAAAGAACACCTATTTCCTGGAAAAAAATGGTGGTTGACGAATCTTTTATTTACATTTTAAAGGGGAAAAAAATTGTTTTATGACATATAATCCCAATAATAACTAAATGGGCTTTTTTCATATGTATTAGCTAATTCTAGTAGTGGCTATATATATTCATTCATACCTTATTGACTCGTTTACGACTGAAGCACTAGACCTGACCTACAGTTTACATCAGAATCGTTTTGCAATTATATAACAATCTTTTGCAAAACAATTCCAAGCCGAGGTTGTGCGTGTATACTGATAGATTTTACACAAGTCTTCCACTTTCGATGAATTATTGAAACTAAAGCACATTTAGCTGGGGACAATAATGACCCATAAAAAAAATTGCCAGTTGCTATGAAAAAAACCAAAATTAAAACAAAACGTAGTAATACAGTTTTTTTAGGTCAAATACACCCGTTTGCAAATAAAAAGCATCTTTTTGCGAATAAAATGCATCCTTTTACAAATAAAATGCACCCTTTTGCAAATCAAATACAACTTTTTACAAATCAAATACATTTTTTTAGAAATGACGTAAAAAAACTGTAGCGTATGGAAGTGAGAATGCTATGATTCTAGCTTGGGAGGACAAAAGAGTAGTGACGATGCTAAGTAATTGCCATTCTAACCTACATACAATTAGACTTAGAACAGGTGTACAATTAGACTTAGAACAGAATTAGAACAGGTGTGATAGAAGAGGACAATGTTATACTGGACATTTTGAAACATACTGGATGTATAATGTTAAAAAAAAATATTTATTCGATGATTCAATTTCGTATATATATATGACGTATGTCTCAATGTTATTCGTAACGGGGGGTATATATTTTTTCCTAAAATTACCGCACTGTTTTTTCATCGGCTTCAAATTATTTTATGACATTTTTGTTGTTATTCATTAATATAATTTACGAAAAGAATTATGCCGAGTGTATTTAATTTCGTCATTCGTAATAACACATCAAAAATAAAAATCAAAAATAAACAATAAAATATGAATATATTATATGTAATACGTTGACTTTTAAACACCGGGTATATTACCCGGCTGGGATAATTCTCAGCCAATGAGATGTTTGCAAATTCAGGTATAAATGTTTTTTTAACCTTTCCATTGCGGCGGCTCGAAAATTATTGCGTCATTCGAATGGGGTCTATTACAGACCTATATATAGATATTATATCGCACCGGATGCAAGAAAAAAAAACGTTTTGTTTCTCGTGAATATTCTTTTTTTCGCAATTACGGGCAATGATTATTTATTTTCTAGACGATTTTATACAAATGTATAATTTATATTAAAAAATATTCGATTAAATCTAAAACTTCCTCTTAGACCCCATCGGCATGGCCATGTTAAAAGTAGGCGTATGTCGTAAATTAACCCAGGTATAACCCCTCTACCAGTTGTTTTCTAAAAAGAGAATTATTGCAAGAATTTACATTCGATTATCTGCGAATAATTCCTATTATATGCATAATTTATAATTGTTATCATAATAAAAATTATGAATATAAAACTCAATTAAAAGCAAACGTTTTTATTTAAGTACAAATAAGCAAATATTTTAACTAAAATTGAACCACAATTTTATTCCATAATCACAGTCATACATTTGAATGAACTCATTATTAGCCATTTGAACAGTGTGCTAAAACTAATGAACCGAGTTTTTTAATTTATAATTAGTAAAAAATGATTAAATCACAAATTAAAAACAATATTATAGATGTTTTTAATTCTATTTTACAAAATATATATATATATATATTTTTTAAAAATTCGTATTTTGTTTTCATCCAGAGTGGTAAAGGTTAATATTAAAAATCCCTACGTTCTGTATCGCCATAAATCTATACATAAATTCGGAAAAAAATATTTATAAATGTAATGGGGATTACATTCATGTATAATACGCTAATTAAGAAATATTTTAAGAAAAAAAAAATGAGAAAACCTTATTTAAAGCTCCACTCGTTGCTGTGTACATTAAAACGTGTTAATTGGTGAAAACTTGGGCCTGGCTGGGATTATCATAATTAAGTAGGCACATAGCATACAAATATAGAAATGAGAGACCTAATTATAAACGAGCACAGGTCCCACAGAAATTAAAATATATATTTCACGCTAAAATTTAAAAATCGTATAATACGACCGTTAGCTGAAAATACGCGTTTAATGGCATTTCAAACGTAGAATTTGTCGATGTTTTGATAGACCAAATATTCGACGGCTAGAATTTCATCGGCGTCACATACATCTTCGACGGATTTATTATAAACAAATTATTAACGAATCTATACGTGTTCATGCATAATTTATGTGGACAGATTGGAGCGTGTAATGCGTCGTACCGGAGTTTATTACGTTTTAATGTGTCTTTGAAAAGTTTGGCTCGTTCCCCTTGCCTTTTTCAACATATTGTTAGACAGCCTTCATAAACTAGGGATAAAGAACTTTTAAAATAGTAACCCGTCTGCTGGTTAAAAAGAGCTTTTGTAAAATTTTCAAGACTTACAAGCGAAATTACACGAGGGTTGGAGAGGCGTGGAGTGGGGCGTTGAAGTTTCCAATCTCGACCAATGTTGCCACGAAATTTATTATTTATGAGATTGAGATACAGACTGTCTGCCAGCCATGACTTGATAATTGGTTGGGTGTTTTTTTTCTGTTTATTTATTTATTTTTATAGCATTATATATAGTTCGACCCGACGCCCTCGACGCCGTTATTGGCCCGCGCCGTTGAAATTTATATTATGGAGATAGACAGCGCGGATCATGATCCATCAGTTCTGATGTCTGACGAAGAACAGAATTCGGAAAAGCTAAGTGGTATTTTGTAAACAGAATGCACAGCTTCCATTAGTGATGCATGTGCACGTGCAGTGAGTTTCCGTACGGTTAATAATAAATTTATTGGCTTGGATTGCATACCTCAGGATTCTGCAGAGATTATCTGAAACCAAAATATGAACATATATTAGTATATTATATTAATAATACGAATTTAGATGATTTGTATAGATTAAAACCCAATCATATTCAATACATGTATTACGATAAAAATATTGTTTGGTAATCAATCAAATATTTCCATACATATTTAGGGTATTTTTTTATTACATGGCTTTTTTATTATCTGTAATATTTGACCAATTTAAAATATATTATGTTATCATCATGTTTTATTTTGTATCGTTAATATTATTTTAACTAACGAATTATTGTTTTTTTTTTATTTGACATGGTAAAAAATAAGTATATTTAGACATTATTATTAGCTAATTAGTTATACTATTTTTTTAAATTATAAAAAAATCTTTAAATGTAAGAAACTTGGTATTTACCAGGGGCGTACGGTGGTGTTGATGTTAGGTGTGCAGAATGTGGAAAAAAAATAATAATAAAAAAATAACAGTCTCCTCAATCTATTCTTAGTTTTTGCGATATGAATGTTTCAAGTAATATCAATGGGGAAAAAAATATTCATAAAACTAAAACAGAAAGGCACATTTTACGATAGTTCAATTGAAAAATCTATGTCGCAAAAACGAAGAATAAAATTCATTAAAAATAACTGTTTTTTTTATATTTTTTTTCCACATTCAGCACACCCAACATCAAGTCTATCGTACGCCACTGGTATTTACTATCATACTAAATATATTTTAAAAAATATTAAGAAATAAAAATGAATAAATTCCATTATTTTATTGTTCATAGAGAAAAAAGTGGCCTCGATATTAAATTTAATTTCCACATAAAAAAACGCATAAACACAATTGATTTTTAATTCATAATTTTTCAGACTCTTTCATACTCTAAATTATAAAATAAGATATAAATAAATATAACCTCAAATATATATTACGGTAAGTTTTATAGTAAATAGCTATATTTAATGCGACAACTGTTTGGCTCCATTTGCGTTCTTTTTTTTCATAAATTAATATTAATATATAGTATGTCTGTGTAAGTGTTATATTTTTAGGTATAAAAACGCATAGCTCTTAATTATTTTTAAATAATAATAAAACTGCAAAATATGTGGTCAGTTTTTGTTTTAATAATACTTTTAAAATAGCCATATTCAATGCGACAACTGTTTGGCTCCATTCGCGTTCTTTTTTTTCATAAATTAATATTAATATATAGTATGTCTGTGTTAGTTTTATATTTTTAGGCATAAAAACGCATAACTCTTAATTATTTTTAAATAATATTAAAACTGCAAAATATGTGATCAATTTTTGTTATATTAATATTTTAAAACAGCCATATTCAATGCGACAGCTGTTTGGCTCCAATGATTTTTTTTTTACAAATTCAAATAATTATCCTGTGTCTGTAATTATAAATAATATTTTTAATATAAAAGGCATATAAAAGTTTAAGCTTTAAAAATTTATAAATTTTAATTTAAATACAAAATATATGATCAGTTATTTTTTAGATTTTTTATGTAACAACTTGAACTAAGTTTTTTTTATTTAATAAAAAAAAATGTATTTTATTGAATCGGATATCTGATAAAATCCTATAGATGCTTCTTATTCCTTTTTTTACTGAATATCTCTTTTAATAAAAAGAGCAACTCATAGATTTGACTAAAAGTGAATGCATTGGAAAGTATTTAATCTTTCATCCAATAATTCTAATTAGTAATAAAATATATTATACGTAATATCTTTCTCTTCAGTCCTCGAGTATTATTTTTTCGTGTATTCGGAATATAATATTGATTTTATTTTCAATAAAAAGATATATTATAATTAATTTTTTTGTATATAATATAGTATTATCTCAAAAGTAGGTCACATGACTAAAATACCGACATAAAGGGTTTCTTCAGGAATTATTTGGTATCAGGGATCAGATTGACGAGGGTTGATGCCAGTCAGACAACGCCGTTATTTGCGATACGGTGACTACAATCTATTTCAAATATTTACATGGATGCCGACCACAAAAACATATTTATTTATTTCCCTGAAGTGGTAGCTTTAATTTTGAAACAACATTCTATTAAATCGGCGATGTCAGCTGTTGCAAATAACGGGGAATAGAGAACGTGCCCGTTCGTACAATGGCCACTGGTCTGTAAAAACGGCGGAAACCCCCTGAAAATAAACGGGTTTGACTAAAATGACTTTGTTATGGGACAAACATTTGCATAACAATTATACCTGCCTCTTATTTATGCCCGGAGATATGATTGCAGAGCCGGTCTGCATTTGTCGGGGTACAAGTGGACCCACTGTGCAAATAAAAATTAATTTAATTAGCGAAATAATATGCAAGTGTGTTCTGCAAATTGTGGATAAGCCACGTGACCGGAAAAGGTTATACGATGTATTTAATGTCACTTTGAAAAAATATTAATAAATATTAAAAATCTAAAGCAAGTCAATCCCAAAAAAAAAACCATTTGCGTATCTAATCTCATATCCATTTCAATGAAAAACAAGAGATCGAATTTTCCGATAAATTTTCGTTATGGCCCTGGCTCGCTGTCGGATTAACGGCCGTTGATTTGTTTACAAAGTGTTTCCGGTGTACGTGTCCGGGGACAAGAGCCTACTTCCTGTGTCGGCTAGGAGGACTTGGCTAAACCGCGGCCCGCGATTTATGTCCCCTGGCTGCGAACCGAATTATTTATTAGAAAAACGTTGGCGCCAAATGTCGCATACGGAATTTGCAATATGTACCGAATATTCTTGTTTTTGTCAGGCCGATAAATCTCGGCATTTCCATGCGAATAATTGAGTCTGCATAATACATATCGCCAAAGCGTAAATATATATAAATATTTCAGCTGAAAAATGAGACAAGAGAATATTAAATAAAAAAATTAAACAACAAAAGATTAATATGCAAAAATACAACTATGACAATTTTTTGGACGCGTTCCCGACACGTACATACATCCTGTCAATTTCTGTTTTATCTCCACAATATACATTCGATTAAATCGAGTTATTTGTGTCGTCATATATTTATTGCGAACTCGTGCAAAAATTAAGATTAACTATTTTTTTTATTTATTAACGAATGAGAGCTGGCCACATTGCGCAACATATTCCATTAAAAACATTTTTTTTTATCATAGAGCCATGTCAATACAGGCTTTTGCCACTTTTTTCGCGTTGCTCTCCAGCGTAACGTGTTGCCAATCAATTTTGACGTATAAACTGAACGCGCGTTCATTATTCTAGATCAAAAGTTGTATAGGCAACTGCAAAAAAAAAGACTGCAAATTTCTGATGGGAAATGAGTAATCAAATTGTTCCATTCCCGCTGGAATATTTGTATGGACCAGTATATCTGTATACATACATATGTATATGATTACGTGGCAGATACTATGCAATTTGCAAATTAAACTTATTGTATAATAAATACTGTATAATAAAAACCAAAAAAAATTAAACTTCGCAAGCTAATTTAAATTATAACATTTATGTTTTGATACATTTGTCCTGACATATCTTGACATTGGCAGCCATATTAAATTGTTGGCTGTCGAAAAGCTCTCCAATATTTTTTTGTTCCAGAGAATATTTCACTTAAACATATGGAAAATGTATAGACATATTATGGCAAAAACACTTCCGTTATGATATTCTAAGTCTCAGTATTTGTCAATAAAGGCATTTTGAGATTTATTTATATTCTCAACGTTAAAAATAATATATATAAGAACTTAAATTTTCTAATGTTGAGCATCTAATGAAAAAATCGTAGAAAGTCAATCCGAAATTACGTTCCAAGTGCTTCAAAGGTTGGGAAAAGAGCTGGAAAAGGTGTACGATATTTTTGATGGAGCATACCTTGTTGATGAAATATAAAACCCTCTATAAAACAGGGGGATGAAACCTTATTCAGAATTATTATAGAAATAAAAAAAAATATATAAACATATTATTTACTATCCCCTTCATTTGATAAAATCTGCGTTAACCCTTTAATCTGTCTTTTTTTAAGTTTCAAGTTTTAAAAATCCACAAAAAATAAGGTTACCTACATCCATAAAAACAATTATTTTATTTGTAATTATTATAGGACGTGAGATAAATCCGCATCCCACACTTGAGAGTCGTAGGCGATGATGCGCATTTTTCTTGGGTAAATAAAAATTAAACCATAAAAATTAACTGAAATAATAAAAACAAAAGGGTATTTGTATACAAAAGGGTATAAATATATATAAATAAAATTAATTTATATTATTTTTAATAATATACGGTAAACGCAGAAATAATGATATATTTTTTGTCACCGACTGTCGTCGAGTAAACAGGTAAAGTTCGGTAACACTTTAAGTCAGGGGTTTATATTTTTTTTTATTTCTTTTATACTTTGTAAAAAAATGATAAAAATTAAGGTGGCCGATTTTTTATGCTATTTTAATTTAATAAGAAGTTTAAGGCAATGGAAGCTACCGAGACCATTTGCAACATTTATAGAGACGTCTTAAAACATTAATAATGCCATAGATGGCTCTAAAAAATTGAAAGTAACTATAGAGAAATAAACGATGAACTAAGATCATTGAAGACTTTCATACTTAGATGATATGGCTTCTAATTTAATTAATGGATTCGACCATCACAGAATCATAATAGTATTGTCACAAGATCTCTTTTTTTTAAATTCTCCATGATCCTGTAAAGGATCGTACAGGATCATGGATCGGTAAAAAGAATACACAAAGAATTTGTGTACCACACAAATTATATACAACAGCGCTGAAACAGAGTATAACCATTTCTTTTCGTTCCTGTCTAGGTATAAGACCGATTTGTTTCTGATAAGGATAGTTATTGACTTGTTTGTACAAAAATCCAAAGAATAAATAACAATGGCTTTCTAAAACCCTTTGGATGCCACGAGCCGATTTGATCGTCTTTTACTGTTTACCTAGTATTGCTCAAAATGACAGCTTGGCATCGTAAAATAATAAAAGTATGCGATACATTTTGAACGGTGTATGTTGCGTATTGAATAATTTACAGCGTATTGCTTCAGGGGTGTATAACCTTTTTTTAAATATATATATTTAAAAAAATGTTATATACATCAATATTGTCGTTGTACTCAGATGCATTTTGCTATTCACTTATATTTGCCTGGGTTTGAAACAAAGAAGCTAGCATCCAACAGCTGGTCCAGATAGAGGATCAATGGGCCTATACATTCCGTAAGAACTCAATCGGCAAACATCCCAAGCCATAAAAACAGCCAAACTGCAAATGGTTGTCATTTTATTCCATTATATGGGCGCCTTATGACGCCTCGAATTCCGTCAGATTAGAGAAGATACAGAAGAAATTTCTTAGGTATCTCTACATGAGGGAGTT
>JAGXCT010034454.1:0-39547 GCA_022495035.1 Philopotamus ludificatus
CAGATCTGAGAAGCGTATAGAATTTGAGGACGGATGATGGCAGTATAAATGAGTTAATTTTACTTGAATCGCCAATTTATTTATATTTATTTTAAAATATATAGATAAAAATACATCAAAATCAAAGTTTAGGGGAATAAAACATATTTAACTTTGCGCTAACATTCATATTTCACATGTATTTAATACACCGAGATTAGATTATATTAACAAATATAGATAAGAACAAAATGCCATGTCGTATATATATATAGGTGTGTGTGTGTGTGGTCGCTCGCTACTTGTCACTCATGACTCGTTATAAGCAGATAACGCCTTAGAGAAGAGAGCAAACGAATACCGAAACAAACCCCCTCCTACTTGCCTGGACACAGTCGAGAGGATAAACTCCGATACCAACAAGGTAGAAGATGTACGTCCAATGCCTGCAATGGCCACGAGAGGGAAACTCTGATGAATGAATGATGATGATAGTTACATATTCGGCCAAGTGGTTGAGCATAGTAAAATAGCTCTGGTTATCGGAGAGCTTCCGAGAGCACCTGTCCTTGTATTTGGAAGAAGAAAGAGCACACGCGAACGAGCTCAATGGTAGTGAGGTGGCGCCCATTGGGGCAACTCGCACAGTACAAGGGGGTTATGTACTGCGTCAACCAACAGCTTGAAGAAGTGTTTTGCCTAGTAAATCGACCTTCTTTTCTCGAGAGTTACATACCCTAGCCAATCCTGAATCCATGCACTGGGGTATAAGCTTGGGTAAATTTCAAATTCCCTTATTAAAAATTTCTTCTGGAATTTCTCTAGCCCGAGGAGATTCGAAGCGTCATATGGCATCCAGAATTTCATATTACAGTCAATCCTCCTATAGCGTTTCCTCTAAATTGCTGCTTTTTACAAAATTCCTTGTTAACCAAAGATCATTGACCTTTATTTCGCTCGGCAGTGCATTATTGATTTACGAAATATCTAAATTGATTTTAAAAATATTAGAATTTTGTAGGAAACAGCGATTTCAAGGAAACGTTATAGGAGGGTTGACTCAACATAGCCAGTGTTATGACTTGAATGCAACATGCATATTATTTCAATAATTTAAGTTAACCGCGACTAAGTTAAGTTAATAGTCGGATAGGTGTCCGACGAAAACTATGAATTCAGGGAATTCCCTACAACACTGGCCAGGGGGTATGTAAGAGGAGGAGACCCATTACCTGCCCAAAAATATTTATGTACGTAGATTGACGCATTGGAATTAAATAATTTAATGCTATCTATCCTTCATTGAATAAATAATAATAAATTTCAATCCAACTGAAATAATATTAAAATAAACCAGTGTCGTGCTTTGACACTGCGGGAATTTTAGTGTGAGAGACTAATTCCTTTAGAATCTTTATCGAATCTTTATATGGGTGAATGGCACTTTAGAATCTTTCTGTTATACCATCCATCCATCGTAGTGAAATAAATAAATAAAGTATAAAACTTTTGGATCAACCCGATAAAATATTATATTATGTTGATCACTTCTGCAGAATCATGTGGTCATACAACAATTGCATAACTGGGTCTTGAGACCATTCTAGAATAAGGCGACTGGAATTATTCAATCACGAGATGATGAGCCCTAGGTGCGATTACACGTGCACGCTTATATAAATATTTTTAATAAAAATCAACATTAACCCACATCAATTAAGGTCAATAATTATGTCGCTATTTTTTCCATCTAATTTATTATTCGCGAGCAATTTTTACCATTTAATTATCATGTTTATTTATTTGTCTAAATTCGTATTGAAGTAATGGCGGCGTCAGTTAACAATCAAAGCAACGAGGTCGTATTGCATACAATAAAAACACACTATTATTGCGAATGAATGTTAAATTGCGACAGAAAAATATGCAATTGCAACGGTTCGTGTGCCAATTTGAAAAAAAAATGTTGATATTGAAGATTCGTGCAGTAGTTTGTTGGACACCATTGCGTAAAAAATCACAATGAAAAATCATGTAATAACGCATTGATTGGTTCGCCGATTTCTATTGTGTGCATTATTATGTTACTTCTACTACGTTATGGCATTGAACTTGCAGTGTAATTGATCAAAGACCTTTGACAATCAATAATAATTGTTTCATATACGTATTCATCGTATTTGATACGACTAAAAGCAGTGGCGCGCCGATAGGGTCAGGCGCCTGCGTGCAGAATTTTAATTGGGGTCTTTATACCCCATTTTAAAAGTATAATGAATTAATGCACATCATAAATCAACGTCTGTAAAACCAGACGGGTTGGCTAATACTTTTAGAGTAAGCGGGGTTAATAAGAGGAAAAGGAACCCTAGAGAAAATCCCAAATATTAATTAAATTAAAAATTAACTTAAAAATAAAGTCGTAATTAGGGCTTGCAATTTACCGTCAAATTGCAATAACCAGTAAACGGTAAATAATTTCTCCCATTACCAGTAAAAGAAAAAATAGACGTGGATTAGATTCATTACTAGTTGGTCGGCAAGTCATCAGATGTTGAAATGCAATGCTCAAATATTTGCCACGATTTTTTTCGAGTTCGAAATATGACATTTCTCTAAATAAATAACATTGTTTATATTTAATTTTTTGGTTTATCAACTTTATTTTTATATTTTTGTTATTTATTGATATTTTAAGCTTTTCTTCAAGTGTTAATATTTTGACTATTTCTATCTCATCTTCTTATCTGTCTTTTTGTTCAGAAATTTTATAATTCTCATCCCTTGAAAATATATGCTTAGATATATCTATGATTTTCGCCATTATTGTAGTTTTATTCGTTATATTGTCAAATATCATTTATTGTATCAGGATCATTATTATAATTACCCACATCGAATTACATCGTCCTTCTTTCCTTTATTCGAATTATTAGCTCTTTTTTAAGTTCCTTGGCTAAAAAAACTCTATTTAGACAGTTCATCAAACATAAATTTCAATGTTATGTCGGCTGTATACAGATTTATGACTTCACGACATAGAGCTTCTACAGCTAATTTTACCGGTTGTAATGCCAATATTATGCCATTTTAATGATAAATCCTGCTAACTTTTCTTCTAGATACTCGATTACTTTTTCAGCCGACATCGATATATTGATTCGAATAATTAAGATTTCAATATTTATTTTTGGCATGCAAATTCACATTCATATACCGACGATCTTTTATGGATGTCCATGGAACACAAAATACTCGTTCTGTCATTGCTGAAAAATCGTCTATTAATAAATTATTATATTTTGTTCCATAATCTATCATAACCATCTTAATAGAATTGGGGAGATCTTTGAACAATCTCTTTTAAATCCCTTTCCATCAAGCAATTTTCTAAAATCATAAGATGCACAAAACGTGTTAAAACAGATTCCAACTTTTGCTACCATCCGGATATATAATTGCGGGTAATGTTTCATCAATTGATTTAATATAGTTCGTAATTTTAGATTTTGTATGGAGATAACTTGAAGTACCGGTCAGTGTTTCAACTGATTGTTCCCTTTTCAGTGAATTAATCTTGTGTTGACCACCACACCAGTGACCAGTAACAAACTGTGTATCAATGTTGCCAGAGTCGAAAAACAAAACAACCTATTCCGCTTGCATATCTACAATAAACTTTCGTGCCTGTATCTATCCTTAATTCGCGACAAAATCATTTCCGATAATTACCGGTAAATTTTCCAATTTACCAGTAATTACCGATGGTGCGTTTTTGGCGATTTACCGGTAAACCGATAAACCGGTAATGAAAGCACTAGTCGTAATCAATCAAACTACATATTAGTTATTTATCAATGAGATTTTTGCTGTTGTACATTCAATGACAAATTCTTAATATCTGGTTCATATTTCGTTATTTTATTATTAATATTTTTAGTAATACACACGACCAACTGGATTCATCAGTCATTCTTTTTCTTGAATTACATTTTATGAAATTCATTCCTGAAAATAATGACTCACAAGCTTTGGAAGTCTCTGCGATTCGTTTCTGATACTTTTATTTCCACCTGCCATGTTAAATAGGATTTATACAATATCAATATCATTTTAATGTGATAACTTTTTTTTTTGGGATGTCACGAATAATTAAATTATACTTTAATTAAATTACTTTTATAGTTTTATAGTTAAACATTTAAAAAAAATATTTTGATCTTGGAAATCGTTCGCGTGCCATCCAAATTCTCAAAAGTGCCAACTCAGGCACGCGTGCCCTAGGTTTGTCATCCCTGCCCTAGACCTATTTAACTTATACGGAGACTATCATCATCATCACTTTTGCCAGCCACAAGGCTCTCACTCGCTGAGGGCATGGGCCTTACCAAATTCTCGCATGGTAGTCGAGGCCAAAGGAACCTGAGTCTCACACGTGACGTGAGGACTCCCCTTTCGTGTCCATACCGCGGGGACCCGAGCCGTCTTGGTATGCGGTTTTTTGTAAAGAGTTTCCCTCTCTTGGCCATTGCTGGCATTGGACGTACATCTTCTACCATGTTGGTATCGGATTTTACCCTCCTCGACTGTGTCCAGGCAAGTAGAGGTCAGGTCTAGGTATTCGTTTGATATCTCCTCTAAGGCATCTGCCATAACGACAAGGAGCATGCAGCGAGCGACACACACATACCTATATAGATATACACAGGCATACATATGCACATCTGCCCAAAACGAGTCTCGAGTAGCAAGTCGCAAGTCATTATTAACCGTGTCTCGCAATGGCAATCCTTTTATCATGGGAAAAACAGGGGGGGTCCCCTAGAAAGAAGGAAGAGGAGCGAAAGTATCGAGACTAGACCAATTATTGGTCAACAGATTAGGGTTTTCCTTCCCCAGGGTATACTGGCTCTGTGGTGAGAAATCCGTTAGATACCAGATTTATTTATTCACACAATAATATGTGTATATCATGGGATAAGCCCTTGAAAACTAGGCGGATTCAAAATATCTGGTAAAAAAATTTAAATCTAAGATATGCTGACGATACGACATTGATAATGAAGAAGAAATGGTTGATCTGCTCAAAAGAGTTGTCCGCAATAGCAAAAACTGAAACTCGAGAACAATATTAATAAAATCAAGCTGATGATAGTTGAAAAAAGTAATCAGCTATCCAGATCTGTTAATCTTCCAAATCTGGAGAAGGTTGAAGAATTTCTATATCTCTGATCGCTACTGAACGCATAACGGAAATTATGAGCCAGAGATAAAATGGCGAACAGGGATGGCTAAAAATGTGAAGTCAAAGCTATTGACAATTTGGAAAAACAGGGGCATATCCAAACGACAAAAAATCATTTTGTGCAAAGTCTGGTGTTTTCATTTTTTACTAATGGCGTATAAACCTGGACCATAAAGGAGAACATGAAAGAGAAAATTGGTGCCGCTAAAGGCACAAACGTGTATGTCCAAAAAAAATGGGGAAAGACAGAGAAGACCAACTTTCTACCATACGTTTCAAGTGGATTCTTCGATACTTTGGGCATCTCGCCAGAAGAAACGATAGACTGGAGAAGCTCGTCGCGCTTGGAAATGTATGCAGGTGAAGGGGCAAAGCGCCCACCCGCTGGAGCGACCAAGTGAAGACCGCCACAAGCTCCACCGTAATAGCTGCGATACAAGATGCAGAATTCAAAGAATACTGGAAAGACAAAATCAAGAACATTCGGAACAAGAATGATACTATATGAACTAAAGAATGAATTAATATTAAATATTTTTTTTTCTCCAATTGGCGTCTTCCAGCGCACCTAATCTTCCGGCGACTGTGTGCGCCGCACAATCTGGCCATATAAACAAATGTTAAATCTAGCGACATTAAATATTCATTAGTGTATTCTTTTAATTAAATGAGTTGTTTTAAATAATAATTAAAACCGCAGAGTTTTCCGAATACATTAATGCTAATTGCAACCGCGCAGCAAAATTAAATAAATTAAAATCAATGACGCTTCTTTGTTTATTAACATATTTATCGTTAAAACTAGTAAAGTGTTTAAACGAGTCGATTAACAAAAAAATCATTCTACAACATTTTCAGTTGGACGTGTGCATTGACGACAAGCGCATTATATTAAAAACAAGTTTCTAAATATTTTACATTCTCATTTTATTATTTTTTCTAATTAATTCGCTGCATTGCATGTTGACTTTTAATCCCCCAAATGTCAGCCTGATTTATTTAATTATAAATATTCACTGCGAACCAACGAAATAAATTAAGAAACGTTATTTATTACAGAAATTAATTGTTACATAACGCTGTAACATATTTATGATTGAACAAGGGTTCAATAGCCGCAGATAAACAAAACAAGTTCAAGTTCAAATCTGCTGCACCGTTGACAGACATGTAAACAAACTGTTTTTATTGCATTTCCTCGCCGCTAGATGCCACTAGTGATCAAGATTTTAAACAAATGAATGCATAATTTTCAAAATTTTAATAATCATAAATACTGACGTTGGAAATAATTTATGTCTTATTGTATTTAAAACGTTCAAAATGCTTCGATATGTGCGCTAAATTTAGCTAGTGTTCTATATACTCAATAAATATCGAAGAATAATCAAGTATAATATATTTAGACGAGTGTAATTTATGATTTCGGTAAAAAAATACACTAACCGGGAAATAAGTCCAGTCCAACAATACAAGATAGTCTGATTGCGTCTTCGGACTTTGATTGATTTTTTTCGACCAAGTCAATAAAAAAGGATTATATTTAATCAATGATACAAGCGGAAATATTCCTACAATCTCAATATCAGTGGTTTGAAAATTGAACGTAAATAAATACAAACCACGTGGACACAACTATATTAATAAACATTTTGTATTAATAAATCGTAAGATGAAATTCTGTATTCTCCAAATGATATTAAAAGCATGGATTGAGACGTTTTACCAGATCTTGATCTTTCAGATTATCAATTTTTAGATAATAATCGTTTTGTAGTAAAAGTACAATCAATATATACGACTTTCTTTTTGCACGATTTAGAAAAAAAAACACCGCACAAAATAATCGTCCGATTTATTTAAAAAAATACGTATTACATTATAAAAATCTTAATCAATTTTTTATATTTATGTTTTACTTTTATTATTAGGATAATGACATATTTGAAATCAATTATAATAAATTAAAATTTGGCTATAACGCATATTTCATCTTTTTTTGAACGATAATCTTTGGACTGTATTCACCTCGCAAGAAGAGAATCAGGCATATAAACGAATTGTTTATTATAATTAAAAATAATAAAGCACTAATCTAGTATAGCAATAACTGTGACAGCGTCCCAATTATCTATAATTATATCTTTCATAGGATTATTCACAATTAAGTCTTGCGAATGCAAAGATCTTAATTGTAATTAGAGATTAACTCATTGAATGCAAATAATAAAAATATTGAAAAACAATGGGTTGTAAAAAAATCCCTGTATTAAAATCACATTGCTTTGGTATTTTAAATACAAGGAAAAATATTTTAGTATAAAAAAAATCAATAATACAGAGATATTAATGTTTTTGCGTAGTAAAAGTAATAAACATATAATTTTCAGTTCAGATCAACTTTAATATATATTTTATTATTATTGGTTAGTGGACATCTAAAGCAAAACAACTTAAAAAAAACCTATTTCAAATAAATGGATGGTATACGAATTTCTTTAAAAAAAGTAGTAGTAATTTTGACTTAAAAAATAAACTTTAAAGTGAGAGAGTAATAAAAGTGAAAAATGAGGTGTTATATATTAAAATTAAAGCAAATGCTACCAAATCAATTGTAAAAAATAGAAGACACAGTCGGATACTTTTGGTCTTGAGTGTGTAATATATTTAAAAATAATTATCAAGATTCATAAACAAGGTGTACAATTTCAAAGATGAACTCTGAAATATTTACTAACGTCCTGTTTGATTCTATTAAAGTTTACAAACACTATTGAACTCTGTTCAAAACACATTTTCTATACGAAAAGTGCGAATGTCATGCATCCCTTCATAAATCACTATATTATTTCGTATTGTGAATAGAAACTTGAAGTCTGAACAACATGTGAATATTGTTTTATACTGGATAATAGAATTGTCATAAGGATAGTACTTGGATTGGTATTCAAGTCCACATCCCCCCCTTTTAATAAAAAAAATGTTATTCTGGAATATATATGAAAGGGCATCCGACGAAAATGACGTTTTTTGACATCGTCATTTCAATAATCAGATGTGTTTTGATAATCGATTTGTTCTGATTAGATCTCGAATCTAATCTAGACATCTAAAGTGTGCTGTCTAAATGGAAATTTTGACTTTAGTGTAGTGAATGTGCACGAACGTAGTTAAAGCAAGTTCGACCAAATCTATTCTACTAATAGGAGATACACTCGGATACTCTTGGTACTCTTGGAGTCCAAAGAGAAAAACAAGTCAGATACAGCCTGAGATTCGCCTGAAACGTAGTGGAGCGTTCCGAAAAACAACTCTGGCTGACGATCGATTGCTGAATCGACTGTGTCTGCAAAAATCGATTCTTTTGTACCCTTAAAATTTCTTAAAAAAGAGAGATGGGAAAGGGAAAGTGGCTTTGCACAACTCTTCGAAAATCGATGCAAAGAGAGCAAATGCTCTGTAGGAAAATACACCACTGACCAGGTTCAAGTGTCCGATAGGGCCCTCCACCGGGAGAGCCGTAGGACCATAGAACGTGACTGTAATCCTGACAGATGTGCCCAAACCAGCAATGTGGAGATGCTACAAGGTTAAACTGTTTAAGTTTAGCCTTGGAATTACCGTGGCCAGTCAGGAATTGACTGACCCAAAAGTTTGGGAAGAACCAGCTTCAATTAAGCCTGGCTCTGATACCGTGAAAGAAGAGATAGGTAGTCCGCCCTTTGAGGTAGAAATCCCATCTCTCCCGCCACTGATCAAGAGCCCATTCGCGGACATTTTAAAGGTGCCAAAGATTCGCCATCGAGTGTTTTCAAGCAAAAACTGATGGCCCTCAGCTGAATTTCAAGGATTATGAGAATCTCAGAGTGAGATTAAGGAGGGGCGATTGTATTATTTGGATAAGATGAAATCTAGATTGCGAGGCGTAGATCTGGGAAACGAATGCACTTAACCCTTTCAAGGGCCAATTATTTCTAGATGGTTTTTATAATTTTTTTTTGTAACATTGTCAAAAATACTAATTTAAGGCAAATGTGGAAAAAAAATATATTTTATATATTTTTATATAATAAATAAAAGATAATAAAAAAATTAACATATTTAGAATGTAAAATAAGTATATACATATATAAATCATCAATAAAAAGTTTAAAAATTAGATTTTACCTTGATAAAACTATTTTTTTCTCTCTAGTCAAACCACCGCGTGCGCCGGCCACTATAAAAACTGACATATGATGGTTATGATACGGTCAATAAAAAAGATTTCTATTGCATCGTGATGGTGACGAATTCCGTTAAATGTCCCTATTTTTAAAAATTAAATAACGTGCTTACCATGTTGTTTTTGAAGCGAATTAAACCACTGGGAAGCCCGCTTCCTACGGCTCGCGAAAGGGTAAAACTACCCACGAATTAATGTAAAGCACCCAGCTAGCCAAATGATTTTAGGGCTTCTTCTCATATTTTGGAATTGGAGAATATCATTCATCAATAGAACAGTTAACTCTGCGGTGTACAAATTCATACTAGAAACCCATCTTCTGACACCAATCGAAACAGAATTATAAAAGAAATAATCTCAAAGCCAACATGGGATTTCAACCATGGCCAATGAATTCATTAGATCTTAACCCCATTGAGAATTTGTGGCTCATTATGGCGGTTGAAATACACAAGAGAAAGCCTACGACTAATGAATATTTATTTAAAATAATAGAAAAAGTATTATATGATGGAATTTTAATTAAATATTTACAGGGTTTAGTGGACTCGATGCATTACGTGATAAAGCAAACAAGAGGACCGACAAAATATCAAAAAATGATTTTTCGATTGAAAAATGATCGAGTTTTGTCGTTATAAATTAAAATTCTTAATTTTGTTTTATCAAAATAAATAAATAATTATTTAAATAATATTATCCCCGAAAATTTTAATCGTTTGTTCAAGGTTTTTACCTGTCATTGATTATATAGATAGAATGTTAAAAAAACATAAGTTTTCTGACATCTCTTTTTGCACCATACCATGTTTTAATTTACATATTTATCCTTATTTAAATCTTTTAGAATTCTTTCATTTGGGTCTCAATGTGACCGACAATAAACAATACCTTGATTAAAATAAATAATATTATTGTTAATTAGATGCACAGTAGATTGTGGCCCCTTGATTTACATCTGCATTTGCATAGATATCCAAAATGACCCTAAAATCAATTCCTTTTAAGGATCAAATAAAAAGATGCCTATGACTTCTTCAATGAATTCCCGAAAACCATCAAAACAAATTAATCAGTCTTGTTAAGAAAAACCCATACGTAAATCCTGGTAAAATTCAATGAACTAATATTAACACTCAAGGACCCGGTCCCGCGTTAGTGCGGAAATTTTCGTAAACGTAAACACCCGCTCCCACACTAACGCGGGTTCCACGAAACGTGCTATCTAATGCGCTACAAAAGGCTTTCTTTTAAAGTTTTACGACTGGACACAGTTTCATTCATTACTCTGCATGCTCTTTCTAAAATATATGACATATGTATTTATTTATGGTTAAAAACTGTCCTTGAAATAATAGATTATTTGGATCGAAAACTTTCCAGTACTTACACATCGACTGTAACGAATTTAGGTTTTTGTTTATCCATTCAACAAAATAACTTTTTTTAATATTTATGTGGCACAACCCGTCACATCCTTTATTGCAAAGCTAAAATTACCTACATACCACATAAAGATAACTATTTGTTTTTAATCGTCTAAAATACAATAAATCATCATTTTCACAGCTCGAAAATTTTATTTCTCTATCTAAATATTCTAATAATCTAATATAAGTATATTATACGTATAATACTACTTTTTTGACCAAATTATCTTCAATGGGAAAAAAGTTATGAGGCATTTTTTACAGAGCCGCGCAAAATCGCAAGATTGATAAAAAGATTGCGGGTTTAGGTGTAAGTTTTGCCTGAAAACAGCGGGTGCTTGAGTGTTAAGTAGAATATATTTTATGAGCAAATTATTGATGCTGTACACGTGTATCAATGGATTCAAAAAAAATGTCATGGTATATATAAATAAAATATTAATTTATATATTGAATATAGTTTTTTTTATCAAATTCGCAAACCACACGAAAAACGCTTGGTTTTTATATTTAATTTGATGTTTTGGTTTTATTATTTTTAAGTACGTACAATTTATTTATCTCATTAATACTAGACGTTGAGTAGACTATGTAAAAGACTTTTAAACCGTGTTAATATGATAGTTGTTGGAGTTTGAACGTCTGGTAAAAAAAGTATTCCGGACATGAAAGCGTACATTGAATATTAGAATTAGGGTGACCAAAGAATGATTAAAAACTATGCTATTTAAATAAATTATAGAATTATTTGATTTAATACCGCGTGTGTTTTTACCCTGGTGGTTTACTGGTCAATAACATTGGCTTGACGCACGTCGGAATTGGTACTTATTCCGGTTCACATTTTTGCTCGTTTTTTTTTATGCTAAAATCTTTCGATTGCCATTTTCACGTTCGATATAATGGCGAAAAAAAAATATTGCATTAGGTTGACATTTACGTCATAATAATATATTTTTTTAACAATATTTACGACAAAATCTTGATGACGCGCGAACTTCGTATTTGCTGGTTCAATGATCATAATAATTAAGTCTTCCAGCCGTAATTTGCATCTTCGCTTTTTTTTCACTGCAAATTAAAATTCACGAAAACATCCGTATATGAACAAATTAGTGACAAAAAAATATATTACGACTCGCTTTAAATTAATATCGTAAACCAGTTCTCATCGTGTTGACGTAAAATGGAGCAACGGTATGAAAAAATGCAGAATATGTATTTCTCTAATAGCCAGTACAAAGTGTAAGGTACGGATAGGATTGCCAAAAAAAAATTAACGTGTTTGTTTACATATGCAAATTATGCCATTTTTTTGTTTCGCATACGTCAAGAATACGTCACATTTGTGTGAACTTGCTTAGCTAAATGCGCAAAATTTTAATGATTGCATTTTTTTTTATATATTTTTTGTGTAAAGTTCAGTTGTATCCAAAATTATGTACTTCCGCTAAAATTATTATGCTGTACATAACATGATTTTTTTATAAAAAATATATATTTTCCAATTTCCAGACTTGTGGAAACATTCAAAGGTTACTCCCATATTTGAAAAAGGAGATAAATCGAATGTTGTCTATTATGGACCAGTGGCTGTTCTATCCGGATCTTCCAAGTTGATTACAATATGATTACATATTGAGTGTAGAATTATCGATGAGCAACATAGATTTCGGCCTGAACACTCAACAGTCACGGGTCTTCTTGGTTTTTCAAATTTTGGGTCTAAATCACTGGATAAAGGGGTTCAAGTCGACGTTATCTATAATGTCTTCATATAAGTCGATCATGCTAGACCCATTTTACTAGATAGTTTTGGGTTATCGGATAATCTCGTACGTTTCTTCTCGAGTTACCTTACAGAGAGGAAACAATATGTGACATACAACTCCCAAACGTCGTATGCTTAAATACACCTTCCGGTATTCCGCAGGGGTCAAATTTAGGACCTTTATTATTTATTTTATTTATAAATGATATTCATCGGGACCTTTAATGTAAATTTTCACTTTTCGCAGACGATTTAAAAATATTTCGAACTATTACTTCTGTGGAAGATACCCTTTCGTTGCAGCTGGACATTGATTATTTGCGCGATTGGACAATATTAAATCGTCTTTCATTAAGTATTGGAAAATGTCAAACAATGACATTTTCTAGATCAAAAGAGTCCATAATCTTTAATTATAGTCTTGGGAACATAACTCTTCCTAAGCAATCGTCTGTTAAAGATCTGGGTATTTTGTTTGATTCTAAGTTAAAATTTAGTTTACATGTATCGGACGTGTGTATAAGATCATCAAGAATGTAGCACCGAGTATCATACGAGTGCTATACGATGCATTAGTTCGAAGCTTGCTTCCATTAGATTGGCACCTTATGACGCCTCGAATTCCCTCAGATTAGAGAAGATACAGAAGATATAAAAGAAATTTCTTAGATATCTCTACATGGGGGAGTTTGGATTCTACCCAAGTTTATACCCCAGCGCATGGGTACAGGGTTACCTGGGGTATGTAAATCTCGAGAAAAGAAGATCGATTTACTTGGCAAAGCACTTCTTCAAGCTGTTGGTTGGCGCAGTACATAACTCCCTTGTACTATTCGAGTTGACCTTATGGGCGCCACCACACTACCATCGAGCTCGTTCGCGTGTGCTTTTTCTTCCATTAAATGTGAGGACATGTTCTCTCAAAAACTCTCCAGTAACCAGAGCCATTACTCTGCTCAACCACTTGGCCGAATATATAGATTTATTTGATGTTAAAATCGCCGTTTCGTTGATATTTGATATGTGATTTTATAATTCTGTTCTCTCTTTCATGTTACTATTATGTTTTTTATGCGTGATTGGCGACCTGGGTTAATCTGTAATGCCAATCACGCATTGTCTTTATGAAAATAAATATATTACATGGATGATTAATTATGCCAAATATTCTCATGACGTAAAATAAACAAATAATCACCAATCGGTGTCATGGGTTGTAGGTAACAGCATTCTGCTGACGTGCGTTGACAATTGAGCTTAGTACCCGGATAGGTTAACCTTCCGAACGGAATTTATGAATTCCAAGAATTCTTTATGACACAGGCAAGGGGGTGATTGTGAGTTGAAACTTATCTTTAAAATCTTTATCTAACCTTTACATGCATGAGTGGCGCTATGGAATTTGCTGTCATCCATTGTCAAATAAATACATATAATAAAATATTCTATCCATCTTTTAATTGTTTTAGGTGAATATTTCAGATTAAAATGTCTGCTTTAATATACTGTTATATAAAAAAATTGACTTGCACCGTCGATTTACCATTAACTATTAAAAGGTCACTTTGGAGTGATTGTACTTGTTGCAATGCATTTTTTTTTGTATCTGCTGAGATGATGAATGATATTAGATGTTTTTATAAAAGATGATTATTATAAAACAATTTGACGTCTACTGATTGGAAAAAATATAAGGCATATTTGGATAAAAAAAATAATATAAATTTAATTATACCTCTTTAAAGACAAATATTAATACAAGTTTAACAAACATGCAATTCTATAACCATTTATCGATTCTTAAAAAAAAAATTGGCATATTATACCTGAGAAGAGTTAAAAATCTAGAAATCAGTTATTCCAGTAACCTTAAATTATTAATAATAACATCGATAATGTATCTAATAAAACAAGAAGCGACCTAGCCGCATCATATCTTTAAATACAACGACTAAGAAGATCTTTTTAAGGCTTATCATAAATCAATTTATATTTCAATCTACGTACCGCCAAAAACATTTATATTAAGAGAAAGAGCGAAAGAAGTGTCGACACATTTGGTTAGAGAGAAATTAAAACTCAATTTCAAGATTAGGTGACGAGTCATTGTATTGATAAAAAGAATTAAATGGATACATACCACGAATAAAGTGGTAACGGACTTTTTTTTAATCGTGATTCAGTCATTCGTCCCATCTATAAAAATATTCTCTTTCGTTCTACTGATTTTTGCACACGCTCAGTGGAATAACGTGGTTTTAAGTGTCAAGGCACATGTCTGGAAAGGTTCTTCTTATCAGAAGAACTCATTCCTATAATGGCATTACTTAAAAATAGAGAATTAAATAATATATAGTTTGTAGAATTTCCCAAAAACGGTATCGAAAGAAATATCACTCTCTGGAATTTTCTTGAAAATCTCGACATATTATTAAAATATAAAAATGATATTGGAATGGAATGTGTAAATCCTCGGGGAAGTTATCAAAGCATTGATTAACCAAGTCTCACTAATAAATAAAAATGTCTTAAAATGTAACCTAGCGGTGTCGATAGGGTATATTGGGGACCTCAATATTTTGATTTTTCTCGAATAAATAAATATTTTAATATAAATCCTACGATAATGTCACAAACTTTTTATATTTGTCTAAAAACGTCTAACTAATATATATTGTAAATAAGCATTGTCCTTTATTAATGGTAATTGCGAAAAAATAAATAAAAACAACAATATACGCTTCCGTTGCCATAGGGGCAATGTTTTTGCTCACTAGTATCCAGTACGATGTGCCGAGTGCGAGTGAAATGAAATAGTGACACGTACTGCGAGAACTCAGTTTGCGGTTAGACAATGAGAGTGTTGTCATTTACGCGTCACATTGACTTGGGGTATCTGAGAGACCCCCTTCAGACGACGCGGTTGTTTTCGAGCCGCCGTGACGGATGGGTATTGTGAAAACTGAACTTAATTCGAATCTTTTCTTCTTTCGTTCTTCCGGACGAAACCGAAAGATTTTTACAAAAAATTAATCCAAAAATTGTTTTGTAAGTTGGAATAAAGTCATCCAAAACAAAGAAAAATATATCTATAATTTTTTGATCTAAAAATATCTGAAAAAAATTGTTTTTCATTTAACTTATTGTCACTGACACGACATATGGCCCAATCTAATATTAATATTACATCAAATATTTAGAAATATTTTTCTGCTTATGCTAAAATAATATCAGTTTATTATAAATAAATTATTCATTGAATGGTATCTTAGTCGCAAAACAAGTGACCAGCGGTTCGAAGCGTAGAAAGAGTATTATGCAAAATCAATAGTCGCAACACTTTCCTTGACATGCAATTGCATAACGGCCTAAACAAGATAATAACGAGACTACGAATAGCTATAAATAACCTTCGATGATAGACCACTGAGAACTGAAATAACTACAACGTTCTAAAAATATTAGATAACGGAGTCAAACGCATCTCGGGAGTAATGCACTGGCCAAGGAGAGTCACTCGTAACGGGTCGGACCTCTAAAAGTGAGAGTTTTCGAACCACCTGCCTCGATTGCTAAATAAAAGACTACCCAAAAAATTGATGATTTTTCATTGGAAATAATATGCGCATCTATTTTTTTAAGATTTAAATTTATTATAAAATCTTTTTCATTTAGTTCATCAGTGCGTTTTTAAAAGAGAGTAGTGATTGATGATCACCATTTTAAATATATGTTTAGTCATGGTTTTCATTGGGAGGCTCATTCTAATAATTTATTGATTATAATATTATCCTATATTGTGTTAATAAAATTATTAATTGGAAATTTTATTTTGTCAACTTTCCCACATTTTTCCATTAATGCAAAGCCGGTTTCTTTCATGTTGAACTGGTTTTTTTTAAAACAAAAATTTAAAACTGGTTTTCCTATTTTCTTTGTCTTGAAAAATACCACAATCGGTTATTAAAACAATTAATTAAAATGATTCATTACATATCATGACGATTATCAGGGGCGATTTGTTCTTAGGGGCAACCGGGGCACTGCCCCACATACATTTACATTAATAAAAAACATATAATTAGCTTAAATATGCGAACAGAACCATATTGGTATGTATTGAGGCATTCTTGTATCCGCCATAATCACGTGGTCGCTAGCTTTGAGGCGAACGAGTGTTGTTGTTTGGCTAGGTAGTGGAGGTAATGTGAAAAGTTCCGTATTACTATATACAAAAGGTCACTTTTTGTTTGCTGCGTAAGTCTGTTCGGAGCAGGTTTCTATATGCCCTGGACACGCGGTCGCTAGCCTCAGTTTAGCTGTTGGTCTTACGCAAACGAGTGTTGTTGTTTGTCACTGAGTTGAGGTAAAGAGAAAAGTTCCGTATTACCGTATACAGAAGGTCGCTTTTCGATTGCTGCGTAAAGCTCTGTTTGGGGCAGACCTGTATATGCCCCGTTGATCTATATATTCTACTCGATTCACAACAACTTTTTAAAATTTCCCTAATTCGTACGATTGTTGATTCAAAATTTTCGAACTCTTGTGAGATTCTTGCGATTTTCATTCGATTTTAGGAAAAATACATATTTTTATATTAAAATAGTTTTGTTAATGTTAAAATTTTATACGTATTATTATTTTCTCGGTTCGATCTCACTGTACTAAATATATATAAGTTGATTTTTATTTATTTTATTGAAAAAATGGGGGGCTCGTCAATCTCTTCATACCCTACCTGTTTTTAAAGTCACTAGCCACCTCTAATTATTGCTATGATTATTCGCAATTTCAGCAGATACTATTCGTATGGTTGACATTTTGAGGATTCCTGAGGGATGTGTTCAACAGAATAGTATGGGTTAATGATCCAAACTGCTTTTCTTCGAATATTGTAATTAAATTGCAACAAGATTCCAATGCATTTATTTTTGTACCGAATACCGACAAGGTGGTCCTCTCTTGATGACGTTATACACGGGCGTAGTGATGTAATTTTTTTGGACACTCCTCCAATGCCACGTAAACAATTTCCTTAAAAATCCGAACTATGAATGAACACGGCTTTCGTTGTCATTATGCTATTATTTACAGAGTGCATTATACTCCGATGGAATATGAATCAGTGGTCATGAACCTTGCATTAAACACTCGCTCATTGATACTCAAAAACGTTTGATAAATATTATTTCAAAATATGGTCGCAAATAGTTGTGTTATGGTCAAATATTTTCGCACGCCTTATTCTAGAATACACTCTTGCACACAAGTTGAAAGACAATATTATGGTGAATACTGTTTGTTTACATATCTATGTGTCAGCGTCCATAATATGATTGATCTCATCGATTTCATTCATACCGCGCAGAATGGATGTTTGAACATGGACCGCGGTCAATTGACACATTTGCACATCATCATCATGAGGAAAAACTGCAAATATCGTTTCGGAACATCGTGTTTTTGTTTTAATGGCACACTCGAGATCCGGGTATGTATCGCAATGTTTAACAAATTCTTGTAAAATTCAATGTTGACGCGAAAAAAACATTGAAATATGACAAACGTCAAAATAATGAACATAACCTAAAAATAAATTATCAAACAAATGAATGCATTTCCGTTCAAGAATATTTATATCGCGCTTTTAGCATATGGCAATACTATCTATCATACCGATAAGCGGATCATAAATAATCATAATTCCGATTGCGATCGAAACGTCCAAAATGTTGTTTAAACATGGTATTTTGGTTCTGCGCAATTGCCACATTCGTTTAAATTGACACAAATCTGCGCAAGCTATTTGCGGTAAACCGTTTGTTTGATCTTTGGAGTATTTACGCGCGTCCTGTTTGATCGTACTAAAGTTTACAAACAAACTTTGTAATGTGTACACGCACTTTACGCAAAAAAATTGTATTGAACTCTGTTCGAAACACATTTTCTATATGCAAAGTGCGAATGTCATGCATCCCTTCACATAAATCACCATTTTATTTTATATTGTAAATAGAAATGTGAAGTCTGAACAATATGTGAATAGTGTATTTTACTAGATAAAAATATTGTTATAATCTAAAATAGTATTTGGATTGGTACAGGTTTTTCACTTCAAATTAACCATTTTCCATTTCAAATAAACCCTTTTGCAAATCAAATTTATCATTTTGAAAATGATTTGAAGATTTGAAATGCAAAATGGTTAATTAGTTAACAAGTATGCGCATATTCATTTGATGCATATTTGGCTCTCTCCTTTTACCACTGAATGTACAGGTTTTTTACGTCAAATACACCCTTTTGCAAATCAAATTAACTCATTTTCAATAGACATTTCAATAGAAAATTGGTCAATTTGATTTACAAAGAGTGTATTTGATTTGCAAAAGGGTGTATTTGAATTAAAAAACCTGTATATATACTACTACCTAGCAAATTAACTAAAACGAAGATGATTAATGTTAGTATTAAGTAAGACGCGATCGTGTACCCATGGCTACTGATAAGTTAATTTGTGTCACTATATTTTGTACGAGTTCCATCAAGGAAGAAATGCTACAGAAGGGTGTAAAAACTTATTAAAAGTGTTTGGTGAAGGTACAGTTTCTGATGAGCATACAGAAGATAGTTCAAAAAATTTCAAATAGATGATTTCGACCTTTCTGATAAGCCACGCTCTGGGCGATCATCTTTGATCGACAATGATACTGTAAAGATCATTAGAGCAACATTATTTTTTGACAACATCAGAGATTACAGAAAGGCTTGATTTAGCTCAACAAACTATTTCAGACTATATTCGGAAACTAAGATTGGTGTGAAAATATTCGAGATGGGTGCCATGAGTTAAGTGATACATAATACATAAGTGCACATCTCTGGTTACACGAAACAAAATCAAACCCTTCTTGGACCGATTGACAATCGTACATGAAAAGTGGTTTACCTATGAAAACATCGTAAGGAAGAGAGTATTGTAAATCCGGAAAACCTGCCCCCTCCACCTCTAAACCGAAGTTGAGCCTAAATAAGAGATCGTGTGTGTTTGAGCTGTTTAAACCGAACGAAAAGCTAAATTCGGATAATTTAAAAACAGCACTCCATGAAAAGAGGCCAGCGATGATTTTTTTTACTGGATAACAATATTGTTATAATCTAAGATAGTACTTGGATTGGTGTTTAACTCCACATCGCCCCATTTTTTTAAAAAAATGTTATTTTAGATTATAAATGAAAGAGTACCCAACGAAAATGTCGTTTTTTGACATACTCCTTTCAGTGATCAGTTGTGTTTTGGTCGTCGATCGATTCTGATCAGATCTCGAATCTGAGCAGGACATCTAAAATGTGCTTTTTAAGTGGAAATTTTGATTTAAAAAGTAAAACTCGAAGTGAAATTGTAGGGAATGTGGTAAATTAAGTGTTACGGAATAAAGTTTAAGCAAATTCTATCAAATTGTAAAGGTTTGGTAATACGTGAAAAATATAAAAGGGATTCGTGACACGGACCATGGCGAGCCTTTATTTTCGCACATTTATGAATTCTGGGATTTCTTTATAATACTAGCAATGCGGGAATGTAAGAGACTCGTCTTCCGCATCATTAGAATCTGTATCGAAGCTTTAAATGGATTTGTTTCACTCATATCTTTTCACCATAGTAAATAAGTTAAATAAAATTTGTTCCTTTTTCATGAAATTTATGCTCTCCATTAAGATTACATTCATTCATTGTAGTCAAAAATATAAGATACACAAAGCCTCATGTTCTTGATTGTTAGCCTTAACAATGGGGTTTTTATTTGAATTGACAAAGTTTCCGGTCTAGCATGTGCAATAATAGCGAATCGTGGGGAAGTAGAATTCTACTTCCGCACAATCAAACAAAGATTTGACGAAATTACAAAAAAATAATTAAATTAAAAACTCATTGCTAAATAAAATAGTATTTGTGCATCATGAATTATTTTTAACTTAAACCATCTGTAACCATCAGGATTCCATGAATCGCACAAAAACTATAAGACATTAAAATAGGTATCAATAATTTTATTAAGATTCTAATCTTTTACTAGAATTATATATGAGCTCTGATTAGATTTATCAAAAAAATGTTTTTTTTTATTATTTATTGTTTAGAATTTCGATTATTGTTAATAGAAATATTCCCTAGAACTGAATATATTAGTAATAATATGTATATCTATTAAGATCATCACTCATATAAACTTTTTATATTTATTAGGAGGAGCGATTTTTCCTTCTTCACGAATCTTCAAGCCTTTGACTGCTAAAGAATGATTTATCGTTAGCGTCATTTTGTACTAGGTGAAACATGTCAACAGCCAGGTTAGTGATTAAAAATCGTCATTATCTGTAAGCTAAGATTATTTACGAGAAATTAAAAAAAAAATGAAAAATCACAAAAATACAAAATTTTTTAATAATATCATTTTTTCTAGACATTAGACTACATTCTTTTTATACTTTTTTGGGATAAATAATATTCAGAAGCAATAAAATTATTTAAAATGATTTCAGGAGCACAAAAAGAGTAACTTGTATATATATGAATTTAAAAATATATATCTTTACTTACTCAATTATTCTTATTAATATTAATAGGTACTTATAATATATTTAAATATATCAATTAAAGATTTTTATCAAATTTGTTTTGACGGAAGCTTGTATAGTAAATAAATTTAATTATCTGATTTTTCTATCGACTGCGTAATCGTTTCCTAGTTCTAATGCGTAATTATGACAAGAGTTTTTTATTAGTATAATACATGTTTTTTATTAAATATACTTAGAATCCATTTGCACTGATTGTGATACGTAGAAATGTCATAATAGTATACGAGGCAAGGGTAAAAAAACTATTATAAAACTGGGTCATATAGAACTTGTAAGGAATCGGTCATTATCCACGCGATCCAAGGAAATATGTATTGATTAACTATCTGAAAAATACTGTATCACCTTACGGGGGGATATTTAATTTTTTCGTACCATTTTTCCGGATTTTTAGATTAAGGTCATGGGCATTGTGTTTGTAGTCCGGACATGATTCGTGAAACAGTAGGTAGACATTAAAATTTTATCAGGTCAGGGCAATCTTGGCATATTTTTGGCTAAATTTGGATTTGAGTGATGGATGTTCGTGCAAATCGTATATTTTTTCGCATTTACAATCCATGATCCAGCTAATACTCAGAAATATTGATTCAATGGCAATTATGTAATAAAATACTATATTTAAATGCAACGAAGCCGTATAATTTATTTCAAATAATGGATTGTACAAGGTTTGATACAAAAATATGCAGATTTTTTTGTCCAATTGTTGTTTATCAACGTAAATAATAAGTAAATAAATAGATGGATTTATTGGGTATTCAATATATATTTTACCAAAAAAATTTTTATAAAATTAGTTATTGGTTGAAATATTTTGAAGCACTTTCCAGATGAAAGACGAGCTTTCTCTCCCAAGTATAGCAATAAAATGATGTTCGCATACTTTTTCCTGAAGTATCACAATCCCAGCAAAACATGCAGTCTATGTATTTTGCTATCGTATATAAAATGGGTATTACCAACCAATCGATTGTCGATAGACGCCCAGATATGGGCTTATCGGCAAAACGAAAATTCCCAATGAGTTGCATCGACTCTTCTTTTATATGGCGAAATTGTATATGTTTTAGAGACTTTCTTTCTTCTCTTTTTTCGCATCCTCTGAATAAAATATACGAGTTGATTCAAATTGGGATTGGCGTTTTTTTCGATAGGTAATATTATTTGTATACAAATAGTATTAATAAAATCGTTCAAAAATGAATTAAAAACATGTTACTCCCTTGTATTTCCTAATTTATGAATTCCTAATGTTAGGTCTACCGGAAAGTTCTGTCCGTTTTTAGAATAAAACAATATAATATTTTTTTCATACCTTGAATAATCTTTATTGATTAATATACTTTACATTATTATTTATGACTTCTTGCCAGCGTGATTGCAATTTGTATATCCCATTTTTAAAAAATGCCTTATTCCTAGAGGCGTAAAATTTAACCAGTGCTTCTTTGATATCTACTTCGTTTTTTATTTTTTTTCGCCTTCCAAAAAAAATTGTAAGGATTTAAACAAGTGAAAATCGGAAGGTGCTAGGTCCGGGGAGTAAGGTGGATGGGGCAGAATTTCCCAGCCTAGCTCTGCGAGTTTCTGACGAGTCCCCAAAGCAGTATGTAGCCTAGCATTATCATGAAGCTGTATGATGTCCTTCACTTTAAACATCGCCGGCCTCTTTTCTTGGAGTGCTGTTTTTAAATTATCCAATTGTACCTTTCCGAATTTAGCTTTTCGTTCGGTTTCAGCTCGGAAACAGCTCAAACACACACAATCTCTTATTTAGGCTCAACTTCGGTTTAGAGGTGGAGGGCGCAGGTTTTCCGGATTCACAATACTCTTTTCCTTACGATGTTTTCATAGGTAAACCATTTTTCATCTCCGGTTGTCATTTGGTCCAAGAAGGGTTCGATTTTGTTTCGTGTAACCAGAGATGTGCACTTATGTATTATGTATCACTTAACTCATGGCACCCATCTCGAATATTTTCACACCAATCTTAGTTTCCGAATATAGTCTGAAATAGTTTGTTGAGCTAACTCACCCCTTTCTGCAATCTCTGATGTTGTCAAAAAATAATGTTGCTCTAATGATATTGACAGTATCATTGTCGATCAAAGATGGTTGCCCAGAGCGTGGCTTATCAGAAAGGTCAAATTCACCTATTTGAAATTTTTCGAACTATCTTCTGTATGCTCATCAGAAACTGTACCTTCACCAAACACTTTTAATAAGTTTTTACACCCTTCTGTAGCATTTCTTCCTTGATGGAACTCGTACAAAATATAGTGACACAAATTAACTTATCAGTAGCCATGGGTACACGATCGCGTCTTACTTAATACTAACATTAATCATCTTCGTTTTAGTTCATTTGCTAGGTAGTAGTATCTATACAGGTTTTTTAAATCAAATACACCCTTTTGCAAATCAAATACACTCTTTGTAAATCAAATTGACCCATTTTCTATTGAAATGTCTATTGAAAATGGGTTAATTTGATTTGCAAAAGGGTGTATTTGACGTAAAAAACCTGTACATTCAGTGGTAAAAGGAGAGAGCCAAATATGCATCAAATGAATATGCGCATACTTGTTATGTTATTTTGAAATGAAAAACCTGTACCAATCCAAATACTATCTTAGATTATAACAATATTGTTATCTAGTAAAAAGCACTATTCACATACTGTTCAGTCTTCACTTTTCTATTTACAATATGAAATAAAATGGTGATTTATGAAGGGATGCATGACATTCGCACTTTGCATATAGAAAATTTCTTTTGAACAGAGTTCAATACAATTTTTTTGCGTAAAGTGCGTGTACACATTACAAAGTTTGTTTGTAAACTTTAGTACAATCAAACAGAACGTCCGTAAATACTCCAAAGATCAAACAAACGGTTTATCGCAAATAGCTGGCGAAGATTTGTGTCAATTTAAACGAATGTGGCAATTTCGCAGAACCAAAATACCATGTTTAAATAAATTAACTAATCGCGATATGAATTATGATTATTTATGACCCCGCTTATCCATTAAATGTCTATTTAAAAGGGGTTAATATGAAATGCAAAAGGGTTAATTTAAAGTGAAAAACCTGTATTTTCCACTAAAAAAGTCAGACCCTTGTTTTCCATTTTAAAACAATCAACTTAACTTCAAACATTTAAAACTTCCAGAACTACTTAGCAACTTTTAGGTAGCTTCTATTCTTCTACAGATAAAATTTATAAAAGTTTCTAACGGCTTCTTATGATAGCTTACTGTAATTTTTATATTTCCTCTCCTTTTACTAAAATAGTTATTTTTTCTCATCGTTACTTAGATTATTCCAAAAGTTCCAAAATAATGCATGATATTCAGGGCGTCTATTTATAATGGAAAATAGAAAAGCATTTTAATGTTTTTTTTAAATGGATTATTCTAAGAATAAATAGAGTTATTCATTAAATGCTTCATAATTTGGTTGATATTTTGGATTTTTAACTAATCAGTATGACATGTTCAGCCGCAGACTAAGGATACGCCTCCGACTACTGACCGCCGAGTTCTCGCGACAAAAGCAAATATTAAAACTAACTAACTAAACAGTGGCCTTATAACCCTGGGGCGGGTCTTTGCCACCTGGAGGACACCTCCGTCTCAGTCATGATGTCATGACTGTAGACAGACGTTCTCCAGGTTATCTAGGCTCTTCGAGTACGGGTCAGGTCGCCAGCCAAAGCCCGGGAATCGAGCGCGGATTGTAACAATAATAATCAGACGAGGTTATGGCCAATTCGTATTTAATTCACGGTCTGGTCGGGTGCTACGGGCACCTCCCGCAGCACACACGTCACCGAATTGGCCTGGATAGCGGCCTGGCTCCTCATAGCTCCGTAGAATCTACGAAACTACGATTGTGCCTAACCGCCATCGCCACCACGTCTAATACCGGCACGCGACAACACTCTACTCGAAATATTGTTGTTTTTTATTTTTCGCAAGTGCGGACAACAAAGGTCAATGATTATAAATAATATTTACTCTTTAGAATTTTTTAGACAAATATAAAAAGTTTGTGGCGTGTAGGATTTATATTAAAAGAGTTATTGTGGAACCCCCAATTACACTACTCCGAATTACGCGCTGAGTTGAAATATTCGCCGCAAATCCCCCAATTGCGCGGTCGCATTCACATACAGTCAAACGTTGGCGTCTGCGTATTCAACACGTGCCAGGCTATACGCACACAGCCGACTTCAAATTACACAGTCCCGATTTTAGTGTTAGTGGGGGTTTAACGGTATTCGAGAAAAATAAAATAAATTTAGGGCCTCAGATCGGCTTGGCTAATAAATAAAAATCTAGATATAAGCCTGTTTTTTTTATTCAATACGGGTACAAAATTGATTCTTCATGACTGATCTAACAAAACACTAATAAGATTTAAAGTGCGACTGGGGCGCGCTATTCATATGGCGAGATTGTGTGGCCCACACAGACTCCGGAAGTTTAGGTGGGCCAAGAGGCCCATGAGCAAAAAAAAATATATTAAATATTAGTTAAAATTTATTAATTAATTTTCATAAAATGTTTTTTATTCTAGATTCTCTAAACAATAATAAACTTAACTACAGTAAACCCCCCTATAACGTCCAGATAGGTTCCACGTTATAGGGGGGACGTTATAGGGGGGTTTGACGTTATAGAAAAAAACCGCCGCAAACGTTATAGGGGGGACTTTATAAGAGTGTACGTTATAGGGGGGTTTACTGTATATGGTATAGGGGACCCAATTAAAATTCTGCACACAGACGCCGGACACTGTTGGCGCGCCACTGAGTGTGACCAAATGAAAGCATTCAAATGTTAGCCAGTTCTGTAGGAAAAGCAGTAGAAAAATGAAGATTTAGGCTAATTTCCGACATGAAAAATTAACAAATCAAGTTTAGGTTAAAATGCATCGCATAAAAAATACGCAGAAAAAAATAAGCCTTAGAAATGAATTTGTGACAATATGTTTAGACCTTCAATTTTTTCAACAAATATAAAATCAGTCCTAAACAAATGAAAAGGGAGACAATCGAGGATGTTTGGAGGTATTTATCGATTTTCAATTTTTTTTTTTTGAGTCGTGAAGCGATTACATATTATTATATAATTATTATTATTATTATTATTATTTTTTTTTTTTTTTTTTTATATATGATATTAATCCACTTTCCCTCATTTCTGAGGATCGTGACCATGTGCATGATTCCCCTTATGGAGGACCATGGAAATGGTTTTCATGGGAATATATAGTGCAGTGGTTTCCCGTTGCCTTCTGCACCGTGATTTTTTTATACTGAAGAGCCTTTGCTGCCCGCTTCCCAGCTTATATTTTTTGACAATTGTTTTTTTGTGAAATGAAGGTCGTCAGCCTTCATCCACCCCTCGTTGACCAGCGTCGCAAAATTACTCAGAATGGTCACCCATCTGAATACTATCTGCGCTTATTGGCAATTAACTTTAACAATCATAATTTGATTCTAATTACCTCCAAGCTATGACGGGTACTTAATTTTTCAATTATGGACGGAAATAAATCTCTTGTCAGATTCTGAATTCCTGACATTCACCTTGAGTCAGTTTTAAAAGAAATCACTGCAAATATTTTTTCTGCCGAAGTAATAAAAATAGTAACAGAGATTGTATGTAGTCAGGAAGTAGACATTAATATTATCGTCGTTCGATATTATAAAAAAAAATTTAGAGGTTTTTCGTATTTTTACGACAAAAACCTAAATATTGTTTATTTGACCCATATCAGCTTTTGAGTTAAACACGCTTGCTCTACGACTTCTTCCTATTTCCGTGGATGAAGTGACGACGTTTTTCCAATACTACCATAGATTTTTTATTTATATAGAGAAAATTAATGAGTTTTTGATTATTATCAATAAAATTATTTATCTTTACCAAAGAATTATTTCCAACGCAACGTAATCGCAACGCAACGCAACGTAATAAATAAAATTTATTTATATTTTTCTCATTTAAATTACAATGGGATTTAACCACAAAATTATATGACCGCAGAAATAAATTTGAGGGGCATTCGTATAGTTAAACAAATACATATTGCATAATCATTCATTACCATTTTTTTTGTATCGAGACAACTGTTTAAATTCAAATGTTTTTATATGAGCCAGACACACTAAATGTGTTTACATTGTTAACAAAACTTTAATGAATGATGAAATTATCCTTAATTTTAATATATTATTGCAAATTTAATAATAATATAAAAAAATCCGCTTGAAATTATTTGCAAAATCATCGAGTACTCCACCAGCTCTAGGAACCGGTAAATTTATTCAGTTGAATAACGTATTATTTATATAGAATAATGACTTGCGAAAATATAGTTATTTATGTGTTTGAACTCATTATTGCATGATGGGATATTTTTCTCATATTATTAATTAGAGATTTTCCATTCAAAATGATGCTTAATTATTTTTATTCTTCTCTGCTACGTACTTTCTCGAATATATTGCGGTATTAATACAAGTCAAAATCATAATCGTCCGAGTATGTATTACAAGAAATTTCTATAATCTATGTCGAGGACAAATTTATAATTTAAAAAATAATTATATTCGCCTGATATTATTTGGAAATAATCTATTATGCCAAATTGTGTTTGGACAATTGTTATAACATAGAAGATCATTATTTTTCAATTTATTTCTAATGCTATTCAAATAAAACGGATTCTCAACTCAAACATACATCTCGGGAAAAAATAAGCCACGCCCAATATTACTACGGGGATCGAGGAAGCAGGTTTGGTATTTTTTTTTATAATTAAGTCCGTGTTAAAAATAATTATATTTAGAGAAGTAGAATAACATAAATGGTCTTACAGTCAACCCTTCTATAGCGCTCCGTGCTATAGAGCAGTGTGTGCGACAGTCTCTTCTATAGTGCTTCCTTCTAGATCACCGTTTTCTAAAAAACGCTAAATTTTCAAAATTAAAATGAAATGAAAAATACACAGTATCGACAAATTAAATAATTTTCTATTACGCGAAGTCCCATGTTTCTTATTTTCTTTTTATAAGAGTATTAGATTCAATTGAATCATTTGGGACCCCAAGTTTTGATTTACTTCGAATAACTCTTAACATTTCTTAGTATTTGTCTAAAAAAGTCTATTAAATATATATTTCTGTTTCTATAGGGGCGATGTTTTTCTCGCTCGCATTCGGCACGATGTGCCAAATGCAAATGAAACGTACTAGTGATACGTGGCGCGAGAATTCGGCGGTTGGTAGTCGGTGGCATTGTTGACTTTAAACGCTTGGGGTATATTTTTAATTATAAATAGACCCCCTTCAGACGACGCGGTTGTTTTCGAGCCGCCGTGACGGATCGGTTAATACAGTCTTATAACGCTTCCTTTAAATTTATGTTTTCTACAACTACAACTGAAATATAATCAATTTAGAAAGTATTTTTTTTTATTTGCAGGACTGTTTATAAAATTATAGCATATTCTTGTAAAAATTATATCCTTCAAACAAGGACCAATGTGAAGATTTTAAGCATTAAAAAAAAATAATAGAAATAAATAACAATAGAATTCTTTGGAACTATGGAATGTTCGAAGAAATGCAGATGCAATGAGATATGAGATAAAGAGGACATACATTCTCAACCCAAATACCATATTTATTATCTTTAATTTTATCTATCCGAACAAAAATAAATATTTTTGACTTATCCGTGATATATATCAGGCAAATTCATTGTACCCAAAGATAAAAAAGATTCTTAGAGGTTATCTATTTTTGTGTTCTTTGCTAACAAATATACATACAAAGATTGTCTCAATCTTCTTTATGAAATTGCTTACTGATAAATTATAAACCAGGTTTTTGTCAAATCGTAATTGCAATAGTGACAAAGATCGATGCTATTGCCTCGAATGTTTATTAATACTAAAAATAGAGCTCCTAATATAAACTATTCAATATTTGAAAGGATAAATAACAACAATCAAAGAATGATTGTCTTATTAAATGGCACTTAGCGTATTCTAATGTGTGACAAATGACAGCGTCATTCACGACTGAAGAGTTCCGAATGACGCTGGTATTCTGATTGCTATAGGGCGCAGGTAAAATTTACAAAATATTGTTGTTTAATTATGTTTTTCTATTATGGAACTATAACATTTCAATAATTCCGTGAAACATATTATTTAAAAAAAAAAAAAATAGTGAATTATAGTGAAAACAATATTTATAAAATTAATACCGGAATACTATAAAAGTAATGAAAGTATGGCTTCCATTTCAAAGATGACTTTGACTATGATAGCTTTGATAGTTGTGTTGATGAGGACCATTTTGCTTGGAATTGTAACGACAGTGGAAGTTACGTTATCTCTTCTAAACAAAGGGGGTATGAATATTACATGTTGGAGAGAATTTAGAAATTTTGTAAAATATTTAGAAAAGCTTATGTGCCATTTTAATTGTGAAAAGTTATAATAAAATATTGTAATAAATAAATCGACTCCTAAACGCCGTCTACTGTGTCTTCATGTGTACTGTGACATTAATACGCCGTATTGATTAGTAGAAAAATCCAATATAACGACCAAATTATGAATAAATATTTTTAGTCTTAGAATTATTTTTTCGTCGTGAAGTCGTGAAGCGATTAAATTCCATTATTGTTACAATTATTAATTTCTTTTTATATAAACTATTATTACACTTTCCCTTATTTCAGAGGAACGTGACTAAATGCATGATTCCCCTTGTGGAGGACCATGGACATTGTTTTCATGGGAATATATAGTGCAGTGGTTTCCTGTTGCCTTCAACTTTTTTTATACTGAAAAGCGCTGTTGGCGGCTTTTCAGCTTATATTTTTGACAATTAATTATTTTGTGAAATGAAGGTCGTCAGCCTTCACCCCATCCCTCAGTTGACCAGCGTCACTTAGAATTCTTCGGAATGGTCACCCATGCGAGTACTATCTGCGCTCAGTAGCGGTCAATGGTTTGAAGATTTTTAACCCTCGCGAGGGTCGTTTTATTTGGCAAAGCACTTCGTCAGGCTGTTGGTTGGCGCAGGACATAACCGCCTTGTACTGTGCGAGTTGCCCTTATGGGCGCCACCTCACTACCAACGAGTTCGTTCGCGTTTTCGTTTTCTTCCGTCGAATGCGAGGACATGTGCTCTCAGAAACTCTCCGGTAACCAGAGCTTTTACTCTGCTTAACCACTTGACCGTATATGTAGATATATTTGATGTTAAATATTGCCGATTCGTTGATATTTGATATGTGATTTTATAATTCTTTTCTTTTATTTATCGTTATATATATTATTTTTTTAAAGTTACTATTATGTTTTTATGCATGATTGGCGACCTGGGTTATTCTGCTATGCCAATCACGTATTGTTTTTAAAATAAATAAATAAAGATGCAAAGGTGGTGGGTTGTTGAATTAATATTCACCCCTGTTTGGCCTGGGTCATATAGAATTCATTAATATGTTAATCTAAGTGCTCTCTGATTGCGGTTAACTGATGATGATTTCGTATGGTTTTTACTTTGCCATTCTCTGCGTGCTCGTCTTTAGTGAAGTTGCCTTCGATCTCTTGGAGTACACCAAGAATCGCATTAACTGGCTACGTAATCCTGGTACGGAGGGGCAGGTCAGACTAACATCGCACGCCTTAAGGTGCGTTTCCGAACCATCGCCTCGATAACGCGATGAGCGACGGCATATGATTGCTACCTACATTGCACTATGCCTTGCCCGTAGACAACAATACTCAGCAGAAGGAAACCGATTGCCTCACATTACTACGCAGTTCGTGATTTTAGTTGCCGCGGCAGTGCGCTGTCAATTTTGACTTCACTACTGTGTTTGACACAGTAGTGCTGCCGCAGTCATAAATAATGGCACTTTTTACGGATGAGGAAGTTGAAAACTTAATAATTTTAGTGTCTCAGCATTCTTCTCTATTTGATTGCAAGCAAGCTGATTTTTAAGATGAATTAATAAAACAAAATATTTGGAAACAAATCGCTTAAGAATTAAATATACTTATTATTTTTTTTTTATTAACAATTATATGGAGAAAGACAAAGATCGCCTACGACCGAAACGAACAAGGCACCTGAAAATTATAATAAATTATTTTTTGGTTATTTTCAAATTTGGAATATTGTTGGGAATCTATATTTAAATTTTCATCGAAATTGGTGGATTGGTTTTAAAGTTATGCTCAATTTACGAAATATCTTGTTGAGTACATTTTTAGGAAATTGACCCCGCGTCTGAGGATGATTTGCCCCCGCCGTTAATGGGTAACATCTGCCGAAAACAAGGATTTTTTTTATTTTCTATCATGAATCGATATTTCGTATGTATATATAGTCAACCCTCCTATAACGTTTCCTGTAAATCGCTGTTTTCTACAAAATTCTAGTATTTTTTAGGTCAATTTATTTATTTTGTAAATCTATTATACATTGCTGAGCGAAATAAAGGTAAATGCTCTTTGGTTGACAAGGAATTTTGTAAAAAGCAGCGATTTAGAGAAAACGCTTTAGGTGGGCTGACTGTACTGCTATCTTATCCCGGAATTTCGAAGCGTAAATATTATATAACGGAGTTTTTTTAAAGCAAAGTTGGGTATAGCCGAGAACGCCAACGTGGCGTATGCAGTAGATAAGAGTTGGCTGAAATAGGACGCCAACGTGGCGTAAGCGGATGTTAAAGTGTTAATATAATTATATACTTCAAATTAAAAACAAACAAAAATCCATTTTTTTGGAATGTTTTTGCAAAAATAATTTGCTCATGAAGTGGTTAATTTGTCTCGAGCCCATAAGTCTTCGACATTTTCAAAACCACTTGTCCTCGCGATTCTAATCACGGTTTGCGTAGTATTTTCATTCATTCTGCTCAGTATTGTTGTCTAGGCAAGAAATTTCTAAGCAAGGCAAAGCATAGACGTAATGTAGGTAGCTACCAAGTGCCGTCGCTGTTCGCGTTGACGGGGCGTGGGTTCGGAAACGCACCTTTAGCGTTAGTCTAAAACAGCCGCCGGGGGTGGCATTGCTTCCATCCGTACGAGTTTCCTCGTTGCCACTACGGATTGGGAGACAATTAATAATAAGTTGACGCAGTTGTCTCTATAAGAAAATAAAGTGCGTATGATCATTCTCGATTTTGGCGACGGCTTCCAATTCTGAAGGCGTCAAAAAGGATACAGTTCTTTTAAATATAGTCGTCGAATATAACTTTGCTTCATAACGTAAGACTCGTAACGTCCGCCAGCGAGGTCTGACGTCAATCAATCTGTTGCGAATTGCATTCGGCGCGGGCGAATTCTTCGCCACGTCCGAGGTCTGAGCACTCGGCCGACAGCTGCGACGGCGTTGTTGCGCAGCAGACGTGCACTTGGCATCCCTCGTGCTCGCCTCACCGCCGCTCGCAATTCGTAACGCGCGCTACTTCCCGGCCAATGGCGGACAGGCTCGGCTCGCGCCACCCCGCAGCTCGCTCTCCCATTGGCCGGCCCGGGATCGCGCGATGCCGGAGGAGGGGGAGCCGCCACTTATTGATTCGCACGCGACCTAGACCTTACGTCTCCGCCGACTCCGCTCCACGTGGACGCCGAGCCCACGTGGGCGACCTGCTCTTCCCACCTAGACGGCCGACAGATTCGCCGATCGACCGATTAATTCCGGATCGACGATCCGTCTGCTCGCGGTGTCTGCGAATGTCCATAAGTGGTTGTTTACGGCCAAAACCTGTATCCGCTGCAACTGTAAAAAATGCGGCCCGAGCGTGATTGGCCAAATTACTGGCTCCGGTAGATCAAAGTTTGACCATTTTTTCCGAAGCATCCTGTAATCATTGTCAATGTTCATTTTTTTTGCTCGTCATAAGGTTCATTTTGGCGGGTTCTACTGAACCCGGGATGGCGTGCGCATCTAGAGGTCGAGGGATGCAGCGTGTCTGTTTTCAGGTCATTCTCCTCCTGACCTAAAACCTATTTTCAACGAACACACCCTCCCTTCGATTTATTGTAGCAGGTAGATATACATTCAACAAAAACACTAGAATGCAACATTACCTAAAAATGGAACACTGAGCTAATACTAAATCATTGGATAAATAATCTTACATTACAATAATTATATCTCACACTAATATTCCCCCCAGTGTCAAACCACGACACTGGTTTATTTTAATATTATTTCAGTTGGATTGAAATTTATATCATATGTTTTATAATTATATATTCAACGAAGGGTATATGACATAAAATATTTAATTTCAACTCGCCAAACTACCTACATAAATATTTTTTTATAAAAGCACAAATTATTCCCAAGTTCATTGGTTGCAGTTCACTAGTACAGTTTGAAGGAAAAATGGCTAATTTATATTCCTTAGTTTTAAATTTGCTGGATGAGCAAGGCTTCTATCTAGGAATAAGATAATGTTTCTAATCTAAGCTTAAAAGTTGCTCGTCGCGTATTTAATTAAATATCGTGAATTTATTTAAATATGTATGTTTAAAAACTGATTCCAATTTTATATATTTCAAACGTAAATTGCGGAAAATAAAAAAACGTAAAGGTTGAATGTACTAAATAAAACAGGACTGTAAAAATTTAACGCAAAAAACGTGAAATCCGGGTACGTCAAAATGAGGTTTCACTGTAATATGAATGTTATCTACAAACCATGACATTGGTTTTTATATTATATTCAAATGGTTACGTATCTATGTGTTTATTAAAGTTTAATTTAGTTGTTCCATGAGTGTTTTTTGTTATTCGGGTTTAAAAAATCGTTAGTTTTTTAACCCTAATAACCACTAGTTTTTTGATATCTAATTTAAAAAGATAATTGACTTTTCGAAGCAATAAATAAATCGAGATCGATTTTAAAATCCGTTTTTGTTTTATATTGTTTTCAGCTTAAACAATTTTGTAAGGATCAAAAAATGTGATATAGTCGCTTGGGGGCAATGTCCAGAGAATATGGTAGATGAGGAAGAAGTTCCCAAGAAAATCCGTTGATTTTTTCTATCGTTTTTTTCGAAACGTGTGGGTAAGCATTGTCCTGGTGTAAAATTTGATTGTCTGCCCACAACCCAAGAGTTCATAATGAATCACGCCCTTTATATATCAACAAATGCAAAATATTATCTTCTTAGGGTGTAAACCTATTCTCGGGGTAGCATTTGATGGTTGATTGGCGCTCAACGTATCCATTTTCCGCCATTTAACACCTTTCTCAATTCTTTGAAATGCATGTGAAAATATGTAAAAAGCATATTGAGTTACATATAGTCAATTTCGGATCTGCTTCGACACTTACTTTCTTTAATCTAAAATTCCATTATTGTTTTAAGGTCAAAAGTATCTTTTTTTAAATATATCCCTTTAATAAGGAAAACCCTAAGGAATTAATAAGGAATATCCCTTTAATAATAAACATCCATACACTTCATGCATGAACACTTAAGGAATATTTTTTTAAAAGCTTTTTTTCTTGATCCATATAACCAAGGATGTGAAGCTAGGTCTATTTTTCTTTCCATTAGAGATCACGTCGAGTGTTGAATTTTATTATTATTATGTATTATGTATTCTGGGAATTCTTTATGACACTAGGGGAATTTAAATGTGAGAGACTCATTCCCCTTGCATCTTTAGAACCTTTATCGATTATTTATATGGGCGAATGGCGCTTTAGAATATTTCTGTTATGCCATCTATACATCGCTGACAAATAAATAAATATTTGCATGGATTTAAGGAAAAGGGATAAGGTAAATTAACAAATATGGGTGGGAGTGGTGAGTCTTAAAGGTGTTGCAAAAGGTAATTATGGTAGTTTGATTTTTTTTCTAGGGATAATTGACTGAGAATGAATTTTGAGAGTCACTACATATATATTATAATTAAGGGGACCACACAAAAGTATCATTTTTATTTATAAATTCCCCCTCAATAGCTACATCTTCCTTTCATCTTTCTTTTGTGCGAAATTCTGCATTAATCTAATTACATGGTAATCCGATGAAGCAAGATCGGGTGAATATAATGGAATGAAATTTCATCCATTAATTTATCCCGAGTAATTTTAGCTGTCTGAGGTCTCGCTTTATTGTGTTGAAAAAATATGTTTTCTTTATTATATATACTGGTTCTTTTTCCACGAATTTCATCTTTTAATCGTTCCAGCTTAAAAAATAAAACTGTAGTGGCATTTTCTGGCCATATTCAAGAATTTTAGTTAGTTTTGGAACGTCACTGTTTTTATGACATTGGTTCGAGCACAGAACCTAAATTTTATCCCTAGTCAGAATATGTAGTAAAAATGTCGAATTTTATCATAAACGACATTTTCGTGTCGTATCCCCAATGGATGATTCTATAAACGATTTAAAAAACCAGGTCCATATTCAGAAGTGTGCTAAATCCCATTCGCGATAGCCGGTAGTTAAAATTATTGAACATCGACAAGCTTTTAACTTACTGGAGTATTATCAGCATCAAATCTTGAACAATTAAAATTTTGATTTAGGTTCCGGTTCTTGTATTGCGCGGTGAATTTGCCTTTGATAGCTTGCTAGAAGAAATTATAGCCCGGAGCAGCTTATCATTCTCGGTTATGAAAACGGGGACAATGGCAAAGCAGTGATGGGCTTCATTGTACCAATAACTAATAATAAGCCAAGAGTTTTTAGGTATGATTGTGTAATTAACCGTGACTGAGTTCAGATAGCACTCGGGTGAGTAACCTTTCGGGTAAGTCTATATGACACTACCCGGGTTGTGATTGTGACGCTATCGATCCCGACTCAATCAATGTCATAAAATTTTAAAGTAGATAGATACCAATTCGTATTCTCAAAATTGTATAATATATTCTCGGAACTAATCTGTACAAAATGTCGTTGACTTTTTTATTATCGTATCTTGAAATCGTTAATAAAAAATAATAATAACTATTTATGAACTATAAAGCGGCCGTTTTATGGTTCACACACATGTGCGATGTCAATAAAACAGTGCAAATAATTCGCACTTGACACGTCTCAAAATATTATTTTTCTGCGATATTTTTCTTCGGTACATTTGCGGAGCGATGTGTTTCTGTTTGTCGTCACACTAGGACTTGATTTCGTCAAAGGAGGTGTGCCGGCAGTTAGTCGCCCCCAATTGGTAGTAAACGGTCCTTGTAAATTGATTAACCGGTCTATTTCGAGGACTGCTATTGAACTGTCAGTCTGTATTGTGCGATCATCGGAATCCAGACAAATTGGTTGCGAATTGTTGTCGGTTGAATTTTCAATTGGATGATTGGACCTACGCCGCCGATAGGCGAAAGTCTCATCGGGACGCTGTTGACCCATTTCCCGACAATGCACTACGATTAGAGTTCACATACCGAAGTATCCAACATGTTATTTAACTATTAGCACTTTCGTATACTCAGACATGTCGATACGTTCTATCGATCACAAAAATTGGGACTAATATGAGTTCTACAGACACATCAAACAGTTCGACGCCTGTGTGCAAAATTTTAATTGGCCGCTATACCCCCCCCCACTACAATAAAATAATCATTTTATGAAAGGAATTGGGTAATTATTATAATAAATTAATATTTAATATGATTCAATTTTAACGCACGTAATTTTATGGCGCCCGTGTGCGCCGCACAATCTGGGCATATGGACGGCGCACCCCTGACGTCAAATCAGGTAGTTATACAATTTAATCTACTAATGAAAAAATATTCATATATTATACATAAAATATAATTTACATCATTATCTGAAGATTTTTATTCATTTTATGATCATTTTTTTTTTAAATGGCTGATTTTAAATTAAAATACGTCTGAAGGTTAATTTCAAGGTTGGTCAGATCATTGATTTCTTTTCGCACATGATGAATGTTTCATTGATCAAAAATATAATATTCCAAAGAAGCGAGATCCGTAGAATGCGGATGATATTCTAAAACCACTAAATTAATTCAGTCATTTTCCTTTTGTGGGGGCGTGAAGAAGAATTACTCATTATTACCAATTTTTAAGCTATCCTTTTTAACTCCTTTAATATAAATTCTACATGTCACAAACTTTTTGTATTTGTTTAAGAAAGTCTAAAGAACAAATATTATAAATAATCATCGACCTTTATTGTCCGCAATTGCGAAAAAAAATAAAAACAATACTCGTTCTTCTGTTGCCACCGGCGTGATGATTTCTTTTGCTCACATTTGGCACAATGTGACAAGTGCAAGTGAAACGTACTAGTGATACGTGCCGCGAGAACTCGGCGGTCGGTAGTCGGCGTCGTGTCCTCAGTCTGCGGCGTGACATCATCGAATATGCTTGCCATTTGATTAGTAGAAAAATCCAAAATATCGACCGAATTATGAAGCATATTATAAATAACCTTTTTCTTAGAATAATCTTTATTTTTAATGGATATTGATAAAAATTCATCAATATCTTGACTTGAAATGGTTGGGGTATATTTTCTGTTAAAATAGACTCCCTTCGGACGACGTGGTTATTTTCGAATATTTTGAGAAATCTAATAAGGAGCTGGATATTGTCGTATTATAAGGATCATCCTATGGGTATCGATTAAAATCACCGGAACCTAAACTGACTAAATTATACTGTGAAAACTGTTCATATAATGCAGCGGCTCCCAAACTTACTATGCCCATGAATCCCAAATAAAATAAATCTCCATAATATAAATAAGACGTAAAAATAAAATATTTTGCTATTTAAAGTCGTGTTTATTTTTTAATAAGTTCGTAAAATCTAATGGGATACATTACATTTTATTTATTGGCTATTCATACAGAAAACAAAGCGTGATTGGCATTACAGGTTAACCTAGGTCGCCAATCACGCATAAAAAAAAAACAGTAAAATAACATAGATATAATTTTAAAATATATAAAAAACGTAAATAAAAATTAGTATTATATAAAAGTATAAAATAATATAAGGCAAGTTATATGCAGTTGCATAATTAAAATAATATACAATCAAATATTGTCATTAATTGTTATATGTACATAATTTATCTTCAGTTCAAACACAATTTCAACTCGGTTTCTTTTTTGTGAAGAGCCTCATTACTGCACTAAATTCACATTCTACTAAATAAGAAGAAGGGAAAGTAAAACTCCTCATATGTGAATAATTCAATAAGTTGATTCTGTATTATCCGAAACAAAATACTTCCAAAGGGGTCTAACATCCAAACGGAAATAGCCAGGTAAAGAATGTCTTTTAATCTTTGGATGTGGTCAGAATGGAGAACCTTTAAGTGATAATAAAGCAAGCTATTTTTCATATAGTTCTTGCAATTTCTCTCCTATGGGGAGAAATTCCATGGGGAGAAATATTTCATTGTTCGTATATAAATTATTTACAATGAACGCAAATATTAAATTTCAAGTTTTTAATTAAATTTAATTGACCACCTTGATCAGCTTTAAATTGATTTCGTTAAATATGATAAATAAGTCGTATAAGCCATGTCATTTTTTTAATTAATTAAATCGAATCACAAACCATTGTATTTACTTTAAAGGAATTCCTGAATACTGAATCAAAATATGCATAAAATTAATCCAAATATCACTCCCACCGAGCGATGCTTGACAATGCTTGTATTTAATGTACTCATCGATACTTAAAAATGGCTACCAATTACTAATATATAATAAATTACTTTATATTAAACCATTCGTGGACCCCCGACGTTATCCCCCAAATTAATTGTAATTTACCATAGGCCCCCTCAGCGGTCACAAGCGGAGCTTGAAAACCATTTTGGAAACACTGGTATAATACGTCAAATTCGAAATATGTAAAATTTATGTTTTTTTTTCGATACTACTTATTAGGGACATTACCTATTACCTATTAGGGATACCCAGAATTAATATCGCATTCGTTTAATGGTCGATGGAACATTTTTTGAAAGACAAAAAAATGTATCAGACTTTTGCGGGTATTATGATTCAAAATGTGAGGACAGGTGCTCTCAGAAACTCTCCGATAACCAGAGCTCTTGCTCTGCTCAACCACTTGGCCGAATATGTAGATATATTTGATGTTAACCCTTGAATAGCCAAGCCAATTGTATGGATTTTTACCGTACGCCGTATAAACTTCAAATAAAATG
>JAGXCT010034455.1:0-28441 GCA_022495035.1 Philopotamus ludificatus
ATATGCACATCTGCCCAAAACGAGTCTCAAGTACCCGGTCGCAAGTGATTATTAGTCCGATGTATATATATATATATACTCGATGTATATATATATATATAATATATACTCGATGTATATATCATCATCATCATCATAATTTGCCAGCCACCAGACACTCACTCGTTGAGCGTATGGGCCTTACCAGACTCTTGAATGGCACTCGAGGCCAAAGGAACCCGAGTCTCAAACGTGACGTGAGGGCTCCCCTTTTGTGTCTATACCGCGGGGACCCAAGTCATCTTAGTATGCGGTTTTTTGAAAATAATATATATATCTTGTCCTATCATTATCAATTGTTCACTAACCATGGGTGCCGACTTCTAACGAGGGCATTGTGCAGGTCATATACAAGTCTTCTCCATTTTCTCCTTCTAGCTCCATACTCGTACTACAATTACTGCTGGTTACGTTTTGGGCGGGATCTTGTCCAGTGGCTATAAATATTGCCGTGACCATATTTGCAGCGTGCGCGTTGTTGCCACCTACGAATAGAAAAAAAAAAAATTAAATAACATAAAATTACGATGAATTACACGTATATATAAGACAAATATTAATATAATCTGACCAATGGCGCCAGCTAGTGCGGATCCGGACAGATTTTTCAATTTATTGCAGCGTACCAACGTTTTCGCATCAGTCTTAAAAATCTTTCTCAACGTGTCACCGTCGATTCTGCTTTCTCCGACGACACGTTTACCTCTACCCTTTATCCTGAAAGAGTATTGCGATATTATTTATATTTCAAAAGTTGGTACGTAACAACGAAAAATAAATTACCAATTGATAGCGGCTGGTTTTTTATCCGAACAATAATTTCCGGACAGACTTATAATTTCCATATCCTTGAAGAACTTTTGGATATAAATCAACGCCATTTCGGAGCCTTTCGACACCATGTTCATGCCCATGGCGTCGCCGGTGGTGGCTCTAAACCTAATATAAAGCTGAGGACCGTCTATAGCAATGTGAATTTCTTGCAAACGGGCAAATCGACTAGTAGCATCAAAAGCTTCCTTAATCCTATCGTAATTATCTTTGGCATTAATCCATTGTTGAGCCTCACTGAAATTAAAATTTGATCATGAATTTGTTTTAGATTACAATGTTTAAACGATCGTTTCAATAAATACCTGGCCCTAACAACACTAGGAAAACTGACTACAGGCGCTCGGGTCATGCCCACATCTTCGACAACCGTGGTAACGCCTCTAACACCCAACGCTTTAGCGCCTCGATTGGTCGAAGCGACTAGAGCACCCTCAGTGGTCGCCATAGGAACAATATATGGCACTCCGTCAACGTACAATGGTCCAGCGAATCCAACAGGGATTCCTACGTAACCTATCACATTTTCACAACACGTATTAAGTACCTGAAAATATCGTAACGTTATTATATAAAAAAAAAACATTTATTCGACGTTCATATCGCAAGAAATACCTTTGAATAATCATAATGCAAATACGGTAGTCCTTCGAGCGCATTCGAAAATCCTCCTTTTTGTCCTATGATGCGACGCCGCAATTTAACGCCTCGCATTGCGTCTCCCAATGCGTCTTCTAATTTGTAATTTGGTATATGATTGTGGTGAACTAAGAGGACGACTTCATCGTCCGTCAGGCCTTGTGCGCCGTATTCCGATTTGTAGATTTCCAAGCATTCCTTTTCGGAACGCGGAGGAGATGAATAATTTTCCACACTGTTCTTCCGTACGGTCGATGCTAAAACTACGACGCCCTTATTATCGACATCCGTTTGCGTTTCCTTATCGTCGGATTCGGAATCCGTAAGATTGAATAATGGCTCTTTTGATGGAGCACTACGCTCTGCTACGTGCTTTGCAATATCTTTTGCGGAGGAAGTCATATTATCTGATTTGCTTTCGATGCTATTCGATATATCGAGGTTTAACTGTTCGGTGAGCTCTTCTCGGTCTCCGAAGAAGATGAATTTTGCAGCCAACGCACAGACCAATATCAGAATAACTAAATGCTCGACGCTCACTGTCAACAATCTAATAAACAATACGCATATTAATTTAACACGTTGATAATAATTAAATAAAATGAATAAACGATACATACTTCATATACGGATGCAATATTAAATCGTCAGTCGTGTTCATCTTCATTGATTGATCAATGAATGAGGTGTTGGCGCCATGTTCGGAATTGCTTTTGAGTGCAAAGCGGCTGAAAAGAAAATCGACGCTTAGATTCCACAAATGCGGCTTAACCGACTGTATATACATCAACCGTCAATGTGAAACTGAATTGAGACCGGTCCGTAAATCCCGTTAATATCTCCCGCCGCAGTCTCGTGAAGCCAAAATATACCTGAAGATCACCCACTAGGACAATAAGTCTAATAGATATTCACATCAGATATACGTATACTTCCTCTGTTCATTCATTACGACGAATGTCAAAATGTCACTTTCGAGAAAAACTGATCTAGTAAAACGAATATTTTTCAAGGCGCATTGTTAATGAGCACACAAAAAGATTGTATCATTCCACCGGGGTTTAGGTCAGGTCTCAATTGTTAATGATAAAAATAAATACAGGATGTTCAAGCGCGCTGACGTCTTTAACTATTATACCTGTGTACATTTACGATAAACAATCCTAAGGACATGATGAGCTTGACACGTTGGACGACGGGATTCGGTTTTTGAAATTCTTCCGAGGTATGCATAGCGTTCAATAGTCCGACACCTGTAGTTTCCACGTTTCTAAATTTATTAGAGAGCTGAAAACAATAAAACGATTGTATTATTTACAATAAACGTATAATTTATGTGATGGGTTCGATATTTACCTCGGAAATGAGTGTTAGACACGCCGGATACAGCGTCATAAAGACGATGTAATTAACGATGACCGAAATGCATGCGAACCATGAAAGAGCGACGAGCCGTGGTACACCTGAGAGCATCCCGACACCGACGAGGAGTGCTTCGACGATAGCGTCTAATGTGCATGGTGGTCCGAGTAATTCAACGCCACGTCCGATGGATTCTCGCACTTCGCCGCGGCCTGCCGAGAGCGCAAAGCGCGCTAACCACGAAGCTTTCGATACATCGGTCAACAGTACGAAGAGGAATAATGCATCCCTGCAAAAAAACGATTCAATATTAAACGAGTTGTAGATGAAACGAGTTCTTAATTCATATTTCTGGATGGCACATAAGGCATAAAATCATTATCGTAAAGTGTAAACACTGATAACATTGTCAACGACAAAGAATAAACATATGAGAGCAAATTTTACATTAATTCTGTTTGTAAAACCACTGTCTTCATTGTGCAGATCTGATATCTCGTCAAGTGACATCACAATATTAAAAAATAAATTTAAGGCATATTTTTCAATCATTGCTTTGGTTTTAAGCGGTTTCATGAAATCCATAAGTTCAATTTATAATTAAAATCTTTGGGGGTGCTGAGGAAGATTAAAAATTAAAAAAGTACAGCCAACCCTCCTATAACGTTTCCTGTAAATCTCTTTTTTCTACAAAATTCTAATATTTTTAAGGTGAATTTAGATATTTCGTAAATCTATAGTACATTGTCGAGCGAAATAAAGGTCAATGCTCTTTGGTTGACAAGAAATTTTGTAAAAAGCAGACATCGAGCATATATATGTATACACAAATCATCTTCCATTGGGCATTGGGGTTCTATTCGCACGATCTGCCACATTTTATATTACAAAACATAACCGCATGAAGTTTATTCCAAACCAACCATCCCCGATGCATCCAAAATGAAGTGGAAAAATATGCCAGCACCACCCGTTATGCGCCGCAGCGGCGTCCTGCCGGGAAAACCCAATCTGTTTATTCCATCAAATTCGTCTGTTCGATACTGCTTCTCTTCCTCCTTTCAAAAAATCCCCTGATAGTGGGTGATTCGATGATGCAGTTTGGTCGTTAGCGCCACATCACACCGCTGCCTTAAGACTGTTTCGCGATGTTCGTGCACCATGCACGTCGTATCGTCCCGCACCGCCGCTGCAGATAACGCTCTTAGAGAAGAGAACAAACGAATACCGAGGCAAACCCCCTCCTACTTGCCTGGACACAGTCGAGAGGGTAAAATCCGATACCAACATGGTAGAAGATGTACGTCCAATGCCAGCAATGACCAAGAGAGGGAAACCCTTTACAAAAAACCGCATACCAAGACGGCTCGGGTCGCCGCGGTATGGACACAGAAAGGGAGCCCTCCACGTCACGTGTGAGACTCAGGTTCCTTTGGCCTCGACTGCCATTCGGGAGTCTGATAAGGTACTGATGATGATGATATACAAATATATTTTTCCTCAATTTGGATTGCTGCAGCTCCGCAATGATATGGGCGAGCCGCTCCTAGTTGTTTTTAATACTAGCAGTAAAAACCAGTCAGCAGACAAAGGGTCAAGTGTTTTTGTGCTAATTGCACACTTAAATTTAAAAGTAGCAGATGATTTCTTGTAGTTGACGCAGATCACTTTCCTAGTGTTTGTCTGAATCATTTGAGCCTGATAATTTCAATATAGGAATACAAATATCGCCGATGCTAATCAGTCTTGCACCTTCGGGTAAACACCAACTAGTCAGGGATAATCATTAGAGTGCCGCTGCATAAAAGCCTACGACGGGCAGTTCATTGAACTTCAAATCGGTGGGGAGACAAGAACAACTGGCATATAGAAACTTTCATAAGCTGCATCAGCGGAAGACGGCAACAAACACCAAGAGCAACGGATTCACGTAATAATTTCACTTTCGTATGTGGAATGGAGCAGGTGGAAGTCTTGAACTCGACGTAACGATCTATTCGAGCACGTGCACTTGAAACACATGCACACATGTAGAATATCGTGTAACGGCGAGCGTATCACGTCTTTGCCGATGGTAACGAAGATTGCAGTGAAATAAAAAACACGTTGCAACATCGGTTTCGTATATCGGAATTTACTATATCCGGCTATGAGTAAGATTTCGGATGGTGAACTAGCGGAATAACAATTTTATGATGTGGTGAAATATTCATCTACTGCAAAAAATGGTAAACAGACTGATATGGCGTCCTCAAGCATGCGGCATCGTGTTAAGAATGCTAAGTATTTGCAATTGAGCTTAATTTATTGCTTATATAGCTGGATTAGAATGTTGATTGGTAAACAAAGAGTTTGCAAGAAAATTGCAGGAATCTCCTTAGATAATTTGTCAGACATTATGGCTGATCAATTAAATTTATTTAAGGCTTGATTTCAAGCAAGATCATTGAAATTATTATTAAGTTTAATTTAACAACCCTTAAAATTCAATACATATACAGTTGAGTCTTCTTTAGTAGGTATCCGAGGATCGTGATCATTCTTGCTCGGAATCTTCTGGATTTGGTCTCTCAAAGATTCTCTGCATTCTGCATCCTGCATCCCAACAACTACGGTGGAGCCTGTGGCGGTCTTAGTCGCTCCAGCGGGTGGGCGTCCTGCTCCTTCCTCTGCGTCCTTGTACGTTTCCAAGCGCGACGAGCTTCTCCTGACTATCGTTTCTTCTAGCGAGATGCCCAAAGTATCGAAGAATCCTTTTGAGACATACGGTCGAAATTCGGTTTTCTTTGTAGTTCCCTTTTATTTCTTTTAAGACAGACACGTTTGTGCGTTTAGCGGTCCATGCTATTCTTAGCAGACGTCGTCAGCACCACATTTCAAAGGCGTCAATTCACCATAAGTAAAAATTGAGAATACCAGACTCTGCGCTGAACGTTTTGTTGTCTTTTTGGATATCCCCCTGTTTTTCTAAAATTGTCAATACCTTTGACATCGCATTTTTAGCCATCCCTATTCGCCTTCTTATCTCTGGCTCACAACTTCCGTTACTCGTAAGTAGTGATTCGAGATATATAAATTCTTCAACCCTCTCCAGATCCGGAAGATTAACAGATTTGGATAGCTGATTACTTCTGTCGACTATCATCAGCTTGGTTTTAGTAATATTGATCTCGAGTCCTAGATTTTTCTTACACAGACAACTCTTTTGAGCAGATCAGCCGTTTCTTCTTCATTGGTGGCTATCAATGTCATATTCTCAGCATATCTTAGATTTTATTTTTTTTACCCGCTATTTAAAATCCACCTTCCCACCCTTCGGAGTATTTCATGGTCTGAATATAGTGATATATGTCTGGGCAGAGTATACACCCCTGTCTCACCTCCAGTTGAGTAAAATCCTCGTTTGAGTTCAGTTTGTATCCAGACTCGCTAAAGAAAACATCTCTATAAGCTTTTTTCTTGTTGTATGGTTCGGCAGCTTTATTTTTTGAGTCAAAATCTTATTTTATTATTAACCCTTTAATCGCCAAGCCAATTACAGTAGAACCACGATTATCCGGACCTCGATTATCCGGATTTTCGATTATTCGGCTTAGTCAAAATAAACAAAAAAAATACGAATTAGTTTTTTGTGTACGGGCGTGCTGATTTTCACATCTGCTGTTTAGGTACGTGTTTAAATGCGTTTTATGCATTTGCATCAAGTTTCAACAAGTCCAGGTTTTTGTCTAATAAATATGGTGTCAGGGCGTCGCTGATCTCGGATATAAAAAAAGAAAGTGAAAAAGTTATAAAGTTTACTAGTGGTTTAATGTCAGAAGATGGAACCTCAGAGCGTAAAGTTATGAAAAAATCAGCAAATGAAGAAGTTGAAGTGTATTTTTATGTGCTTCACACAAAGACGATCATTTGAACCAATATCTGGTCCATTGTGTGTGAAAAAGGCAATATTTTTTTTTTAATACAAGATTAGTGATTTCCCCATTCAAAAGCAAGCTCGGGCTGGCAGAAAGATTCAAGGACGACATGGTATCAGGGAACTTGAAATTCATGGGGAAAAGCTTTCTGCCGACATACCTTCAGCAAACACTTTCATTGACACATTGAACATTTTTGTGGGGAGGGAAGGATTCGATGAATAAATTATTTATAATGCTGACAAGACCGGTTGGTATTGCAAGAAACTACCTAATAAATCTTTAGCATCAAGAGACGTGAAAATACTGCATAGGGTACAAAGTGGTAAAGAACGTGTCAGCATAATGGTGTGTGCCAATGCAACGAGCGAACATAGACTTCCATAGGACATAGAATTATGAAACATATCAATAATATTTTATTCTTATAATAATCTTTTTTTTTAAAAAAATCAAGATATTTATGAAGAATTCATCAATATCTTGATTGGTTGAAGGTGCTTGGGGTCTATTTTCCATTATAAATAGACCCCCTTCGAACGACAGGGTTGGTTTCGACGTGGACGTGTCTTGTAGGTAACAGTGGCTTGTAAGTAACAGTGGCTTGTAGGTACCAATGGCTTGTAGGTTGGAGTGGCTTGTAGGTGACAGTGGCTTGTAGGTTAGAGTGGCTTGTAGGTACCAATGGCTTGTAGGTGACAGTGGCTTGTAGGTACCAGTGGCTTGTAGGTAACAAGAAAAAGGGGGTTCATCCATGCTCAATTAGTAAAAATAAAATGAAAAGGACTATAAAAAAAACTATAAAATATTCGCGGTTGGCAGCAAAGGGAAGCTAGTTTTAAGCAAAAAATCCCGATGTTGTTTTTTTTAATAAAAATAATTTAATATTAAAGCTATTATTTTATAGAGCTGAATAAAAAAATATTCGCCAGTGAATATAATCGTCTTTTCCTGTCAATTATGTTTTTTTTTTATTATCCATATTTGTCCTTATCCGGACTACCTTCATCCCCAATTAGTCCGGATAATCGAGGTTCTACTATATATGGATTTTTACCGTACGCCGTATAAACTTCAAATAAAATGAAACGGCTAAACATATCGACATTCTAACAATCACGTTGCCTTCAAAAGATGTCTCTGCATTAATTTTCACTTAAAAATATTATATTTGTTTATAAATAAATTCGTAGTAGCGTTTGCCGTGGCGCTGGTGGTTAGAGGATTTCGCGTGCCTGCACGCCGTGGCGTCTAAACGGGTCAAAATGTAGAATACTGAAACCAACGAAGAACATATTCGCATTCCTAACGATAAACAGATATCAATTTTGGTTTAGACGTTTTAAATCGCTTAACAGAAAATTACAAATCAAGATTATTAAATCAAGACAACCCACAAATTTTGCTGAAGACATGCGACCATATTTAATCGATCCGCCACGGTGGCTCGAAACCAACCGCGTATATTTATAAGGCGGAGTGGACTTCGCCGAGTGCGCTTCTCATTTACGTGTCATAAAAAATATCGACTGATTAATAACTATTTTTATTCTTAGAATAATCCATTTAAAAAAACGCTTGGGGTCTATTTTCTCTAATAAATAGACTCCCTTCGGACGACGCGGTTGGTTTCGAGCCACCGTGGCGGATCGGTTAAGATAAAAATATTAAATTCGAATCTCTTTTTAGATGTAGGATACGTTCCAGAGATTACCGTGCAAAAAGGATATAATGGACATGCAATAAGAGCAATTGATCTTATTTCTTAAATATTTTTTGAAAACCGTAAGAAGATGATCATGTCAATAATAAATATACAGTATTATTTATCAGGATGCAAATGAATAGAGACATTACAATTGAGGTTATATTTGTAAATCGCAAATATGACCGTTGACCGTGCAAATTATTCTGACACGGTGGCCCACTATAATGCTAAAAAGCTAAAACTATTTTTCAGTTGGATGCAAATTTTATATTTATGAACAAACAGAAGATGCATTTCTAACAATAAATCGAAAGAATTACCGCATAATGCAATTATACAATTAAAAATGTATTGCATTAGGTGACGCGAAAAATAATGTCATTTTTTGCGTCACTTCGAAATCAGTTTGTCACCGGCTGCCATTGAGTTAACAGGTCATGGTTGGTATCGTTTTGAAGCTGTTAAAAATCTATATGTTTTGTCATTTTTTGTTATTCAGTTACATAATAAAAATATGCAGTGTCCAGTGATTGAAGATACGCATGCTGTTTTTATTTGATAAAGGATTGAAATCAAATGTGATGAAAATAAGTGAAATAAGCTGGGAGATCTTTTAAAATCGATGATTACAATTTAAACTCATTCGAGGAGTACGCTCCGTCTAAAAAACAAAGGAATTGTCATTAGACCTAGGTTGTTTATAGTCAACAGCGAATTATAATTTTAAAAGGCATGGAAAAAAATAGACATCTGTTTATCTCTACGTTTTACATATGAAAACGATCCATTTCTTAGGTTTATTGGTGAGGATGAGAAGTGGGACTTCTACAACAATTTGAAGAGAAAAAACAATGACTTTCATCGAATCTAAAGGTACATTTGTCTACCTCTGGGCCATCATTGACTCAAATAAGTACTCCTTTGTATTTGGTGGGAAGTTTTTAGAATAAATCACTATAAATTATTAAAATCTGTATTTTAATAAAAAAAACTCAGAATTTTACGAAAGAGAATTGAAAATTTTGTAAATTCTGTGGAGGAAAATTATAGATAATAATGGAGAATATTGAACAAATTTTGCTTAATCGATCCGTCATGGCGGCTCGAAAACAAGTTATCAAGTCGTCTGAAGGGCAGGGACGCGACGTCCATATTGCTTGATTGTGCGGCGCACACAGACGCCGGAAGATTATGTGCGTCGAAAAGCGCGAAAAGGGGAAAGATATTAAATAATAATCAATTAAAATTTCCTAATTCTTTTTTAAATGTTGAGGAGTTCTGCACACAGGCGCCGGGCCCTGTTGGCGCGTCACTACCGAAGGGGTCTCTCAGAGACCCCGAGCATTTCAAGTCAGTATATTGACATATAAAAAAAAGGATTATTCTCAGAATAAAAATAGTTATTCATGATATGCTTCATAATTTGGTCGATATTTTGAATTTTTCACTAATTAATATGTCGCGCAAATGACTCGGCGATGACCGAGCTCTCGCTGTACGTGTCAATCACACGTCTCACTCGCACTCGGCACATCGTACCGGATGCGAGCGGGAAAAAACATTGCGCCTGTAGCAACCGAAGAGAATATTGTTATTTTTATTATTTTTTCGTAATTGCAGATAATTAAGGTCAATGATTATTTATAATATTTATTCTTTAGACTTTTTAGACAAATACAAACATTTTGTGACATGTAGAATTTATATTAAAGAGTTATTCGATAAAAACTTGGGGTAAATTAACTTTTTTTCGCAATAAAAAAAATGACATTTCTTTCCGCTTTAAGTATGTTTATCCGGAAACAGATATATTCTTGTCATTCCAGATAAACTAGGCGTCCAAAAGGTTACGTACTTGTATAGTGTAAATTTTATTGCGATGTAATAATGATAAAATGATGTTATGACTTACTTCAAATCTGATATGTCGCCACGCAAATAGTTGATGATTGAAAACGTGAAGATTACGCTAGAGACAACAGTGAAGATCCCGGCAATAGCTGCAAGAAAAAAAAATACATAAATTATAATTCGACTGTGTAACATCTTGCATTGTATAAATTTCAATAAATCACCGTGGTGTAAAAGAAGCGATCTTCGCCTCTTGCATCAATACCAAAATTGATACATATAAAATATGCCAAAATTTGTGTGCAAGATTTGCCATAATCATCGTCGTGAAACGCATTGCCGGTGAAGCAAACGAACGAGAGTGGATCCATCTTATGAAACTATTTGGATCATTTTGTAACAAAAAAAAATAAATCAAGTTTGACGCAATAAATCTATTATCGGTTGAATCGTTATGCGGCACCGTAAATAAAAAAATCATTGGCAATGACATGATGATTATGATCGAAATCACCATCATCGTAAATAAGTAGCGTAATTGATTAATAAATCTCCGCGAGCGAGCGGCCGTCCGCAAGGTTGTAGACCCCTGGTTTAACGACAACGACGCGGAGCGTTGGCCTAAAAATGCATTAAATTGAGCAGATGCGTGTATAATAAATGAGGCGTTCGCGATAACGTCCATCCGGATGACTTGACCTGATGAGGAAAACCCTCGTCAATCAATTTCGCCGGAAAGTGATAAAGGTTAACGTGCAGAAGAATCAAGCTAATCAGCTTGATCAATAGTATTTCTGGAGATAACAATACATGGCAACACAGTTGACCTCATAAGATGCGGGATGAGGAAAATTGAAGCCCTTGGAGCAGTGTGGTATGGGGGACCGAATTAATTAACGCATGGTATCGTCGCGTGGCGGCGATGGCGGTTGAGCACAATCAAGGTTCCGTAGATTCTACGGAGCTAAGAGAAGCCAGGCCGCTATCCAGACTAATTCGCGCGTTGACAGCTCGGCTCCCGGGCTTAGGCTGGCGACCTGGCCCGTATTCGAAGGGCCCAGTTAACCTGGAAGACGACCGTCACAGTCTTGGCATCAGGGTTGGGACAGACGTGTCTCTGCTTGAGATCGCGTAGTATCCTACAAGTGGCAAAGACCCGCCTCAGGGTTAGAAGGCCACAGGATGTGTTGACCACGCTAAGGGCAACAGCCTCAACCCTTTAAATGCCGAAATACGATATATCATATTTTGGTCATAGATACTTTTACAGAATAAATTAACACAGAGATTCAGAATATCTATTTATCACCTCACAACCCTAGAGTGGGGGGGGGATAATCGCCAGGTTGAACTTATCGGAAATGAAACACACCCATCTACCAAATTAATTTCTACTAAACAGGTCTCTAACGGATTTCTCACCACAGAGCCAGTATGGTCAGCTTCTCATTACATTTTTTATATTACAGTCAACATAACCCTACATAGAGTTGACTAAAGGCCCAATTGAACTTGATTAATACCCAACAAAACAGTGCAAAAATATGTAGATGTTGGTGTACACACATCCTTGTGTGCATAAATAAATCTGGCCTCTAACGGATTTCTCACCACAGAGCCAGTATACCCTGGGAAGGAAAACCCTAATCTGTTGACCAATAATTGGTCTAGTCTCGATACTTTCCTTCCTCTTACTTCTTCGAATTACTAAAACTTTAAGTATTAATAATAATTGTTTGCGACTCCTGCAGTAGCCAGACATATACGTATGTATTGCCAAGTTATTGCCAAGTTATAAGTCCGTGGTGACAATGCTTTCCTAGTGACGTTTAATTATTTTCGACACAATAGTTTAAGGCTGTTTACCCGATATTTTATGTTGTGTTGTTACACATGTCCCTGACGTATCTTGACATTGCTAGCCACATTGGAAGCTTACCTTGCTATAAAAAAATGGAATATTTGAACGATTTTTTGGCAAAATTATATTGTTTTAGCCTTTGTATTTGGCGAAAATGTTTCCCTGACACATCTTCCTGTTTCCGAAGATGAAAAAAAAATAGTAAGACGTTTTGTTAACATTGAGGAGATAAAGATAGAATCCTTATATGACTAAACACCATATGGAAAATTGTCTTCCAGAAATACACAATTCCAAGATTGGAAAAAGCACTGCCACAAGTGTTTTGTGTATGTGGAAGTATTATTATGGCTAGCAACCGTTGAAAATAAACCAAACCTCAAACCATTGAATCAATTGATTTAAGTTATATGAAGTGATCCAAAAACAAGTTTGTTATGTATTTTTGACAACAAAATCTCACATTTATTATATCCTGTTGACACAAAATACATAGAGCTGACTAAAATCCCAAGAAAATTTAGATAAAAACCAAGCTAAAATAATGCACCCCTGGAAAAATAAGTCCTTGAATGTATGTATCTATGTGCATATGTATATCTAGTATCTAACGGCTTTTTCACCACAGAACCTGTCCTGAGAAGGAAAACCCCAAACTGTTAACCGATGAATGGTCTAGTCTCGTTAGTTTCGCTACTCTTCAATCTTTCTAGTGGACCCCTCTTTGAGGAGGCCTTTCCACGATGAAAGGATTGCTATTGCGCGACAGGGTTAATAATCACTTGCGATTTGTTAAAAGCAGATAATGCGTAGATAAGAGAAAAACGAATACCGAGGCAAACCCCTCCTATTTGCTCGGACACAGTCAGGAAGGTAAAATCCGATACCAACAGTGATACGCGTCCAATGCCAGCAATGGCCAAGAGAGGGAAAACTCTTAACAAAAATCGCATACTAAGATGACTTGTGTCCCCGCGATATGAACACAAAAGGCGAGCCCTCAGGTTCCTTTGGCCTCGACTATTAAGCTTTTGTTGATTGAAAAATCGAAAAAATCTAAGATCCTGTTACAGAAAAGCGTATTATTGGATAGAAAGATCCTTGAAGATTTGTTACTACAACTAAATGGGTTCTAGACGTGAGAGATTTTTAGAAAAAAGATTGCCACATAAAACATTGTGCGTTATGAGATAAGGTGAGAATTTCTTTAATGAACCGACTTTACCGTGCTGGCCTTCTTGGAACCCTTTGTAAAGAAGATGTCGACTTGATTAAATGCGACACAAGAAGAAACTCAACCCCGGTACAAAATAAAGTCAGTAACACTTGTTCGATCGTGAAAGTCAATCGTTCATTCATTGTAGAAATGTATTCCGTGGTTTCGACGTATAAGCGATGTCGAAAAATATTTGTATTTTAAAACGAATTGCGATTATCCGTGCGGCCTCTTTTCACCATTATCTCGGATAATCCGAATTGCTCCTAATATCAAAAGTAATTTTACAGACTATTTTTTGTAAAATATTTTTTCCCATTAAGTTTTTTTATACTGGCCACTCCGTACATCCCTCAGCACGTACTTTCTGTTGTCCACGAGCACATAACAACGGATAAGTGTTAGGAGCGTAGAAGTGCAGACGGATCGCGCTCACGTTTGGCCATAACTAGGCAACCTATACACGTTACAACTTTCGTTCACATATTATTAAAACTATCGAACATTCCATCGACAAAAATATAACCCAGATGCTAGATTTTGGCATATATTTATGATTCAAAATGATATATAAATATTAAAAAAAACACAAAGTGGTGCACTACTTTGTAAATAAACGCACTACTGACACGGAACGTGTATGGGTCGACTAACGTTCGTCGGAAATTTGACAACCTCTGCCTTCTCGCTTCTCATGTTTTCCTAATACAGTGCACCGCCGACCGCGATCGCTAAATTCACTGGAATTTGATGCGCGTGTTTCATTTACGCATGCGCAGAAATTTGTTACGATAAAAAAATATTGCGCAGTTTATGGCAGTAGCTACTGTTGTTTTAATGATACTGGTAACTACGGTGGAACCTCGATCCATCTCTCCTCATAACAAATGTTCATGCTTTAGTTACATAATTCTTTTATACTAACTATTTCGCTTCTTATAAAATAATGAATAATAAAATAAAATCACAGTTTTAATACTAATCTTAAATATCATTCTTCTGAGCAATATTTAAATATAGAATAAATGGTGCTATGTATGGAAAGGTCGTTTCGCTATATAAACCTGCATTTCTTCTTAAATTATTCCCGCCCCTGGGTTTTAGAAGATGAAAATTATTCCATTCATGATGGAAACAATAGATTTATTTTCAATTTTATATGTTTACCAACTGACACAAAATTGTATCGCGAAAAAATCAGGATTCCCCAGATTCTGGGGAATATGAACTGGAAACCAGCAACCTGTGAAACTTGATGATATCCTGGGTCCCAGGATATCGTACGGTACGCTTGGAGCACTACAACCCTCCTATAACGCTTCTCTAAATCATTATTTTCGATAAAATGCTAATATTTTAAGGTGAAATTATATATTTGAAATAATAAAGGTAAATGCTCTTTGGTTGACAACAAAATACGCGTATTCTGTGAAACTTGGCGTTATAGGAGGGTTGACTGTACACCAATACCTCGATTTACGCGGTACCCATTTTACGCGGTTTCGATTTACGCGTTTGTTTCTTGGAACGTATCTACCGTGTAAATTAAGGGATTGGTGTACTACGTTTTATAAAATATAACATCGATTTATGCGTTTAGCTCTGTATATTAACCATTATTTTATGTAATGTTGTCGATAAGAGTTCTAAGAAACCTATCTGCTTTAAAGAAATACTGTAAAAATTATAATTAAGTTATTAATAGGTTTTATTGCGATATGGTGTAATTTTTCGATTGCTTTGCGAAGATTTTAATGCCTAAATTATTTTCTACGATTAGTTCAATGTTCATAGTTTTTAATAATAATAATAAAAATAACGTTAACTCTGGAATTGATCCAGTGAACACTTTTAGTTCATAATAAAAACTTTAAATTTAGGGAATAATTATAATGGTGTATATCAGGGGTCGACAACTCTTTTTTTATTAGGAGGGCATATTACAGAAATGCAACTTCTAGTGTTTGTTGTTCAAATATTCAAAATGTAGAATTTAGATTCGCGGTGGGGTAATGAGGAAATCATTCAATATTCATATATTTAGTTTATTAACATTATTATGTAGTGTGTTGTCAGCGATCATCATCTTTTGATACTCGAAAGAACGATAAAATTAGATTTAAAAGATCCTTAATTTGTTTCCTCTGTCAAAAATCTGTCACAAATGCAAAGGATTAATAACGCAATATTTAATCGTTTATTATTCAATCGATTGGTCAATGAACTCATTTCATTGCGGATATAAACAATATTTACCATTAGTTTAAGGCAGTTTCCATGTTCCCATAAATAAAAGATTGCTTTAATATTATTAATAATGGGCACCGTGATGCCTTCATTTTTCATCTGGTTGGTTATTATAACTGAGATTTTGTTTTGGTGGGAATTCCCGAAGAAAAAGAATTCCCTTTCCCATCCCTAACCAAACCCGTCGGTTTTAAAGGGAACAGGGAATTTACATATAGTGGATTTACATATTCTAGCTGAGGTGGATTTGTAAAAGTAAGATTAGTTCAGGATTCCTTGATTTAATTGAATTATTTTTGGCATAAAATTTGGAAATTTTGGGATGGGATTTATAGTATTTTTTTTCCAAAAACGCATGTGCAATCCAGATTCTCATATATCACTATAGATTGACAGGCTTGAAATAGCAACACTTATGTTAATAAAACAATAAATAATTCTATCCTAATTTCAACAGGTTTGTTGTCCAAAATTATGCCATAATTTCGCATAAAAAACTTTCTATCGGCAAAAAAAAAATTATTCATCGGCCTTGACCCCGATCTTTCAGCATAGATAGACAGCTGATATTTTATTCGATTACTACCGTGCCACTTTTGATTTCGTTCGATTAAGAAAATGCGCACAATCGCAAAAAATAAATAAATAAAGTGACTCGATCGCTTCGTATCAGGTACTCGGCGTGAGACTGTGAAAATTCCGATGCTGGATTTTCCGGGTTTGGTCGAGTCGCTTTCACTTGATCGTATCGATTACCGAATGCGTTTTTGCTCTCGTCCAAGGGTAAGTGTTGCATCGATTACAAATACGACAACAGCAATCACAGTAAAAATACAGAAAATGAGCAAAACTTTTTAATTATTAATGAAAGGAAACGGGTATTTACTACTATAACCTAGCCGCGCCGATGGGGTCTATTGGGGACCCCCGAAAAAATCAAATAAAAACAAGAATATTCGCTTCTATTGCCACGGGCGCGATGTTTTTTCTCGCTAGCATCCGGTACGATGTGTAGAGTACGAGTGAAACGTGCGAATAACACGTGTGAGAGTGGGATTCAAATAGGATTGTAAAAAATGCTATGGTCACTCCGGCGTGACAAGGCATTTATTGCAGCACACGTTTAGACAAACTTTGTGTAAAAATCCTTTGGAACATCTAGAATCCATCATTTTAGTATAACTAAACGTTTCGAACCCCTGAGATTTACACATTTTTCCATGAAAGAATTGTTCCGAGTTTATGATGAATTATTCAAACATCAGGTATTATTTTAAAGAGTTTTAGCTACATTTTAGCATTTGAAATTTTTTTCGCGCACATAAAGTTCAGCGGTTAAACGGCTAATTATCATTAAATTATTTTTTCCAGATATAATTACTGTGTCGAGAGTTTTAAGCTTAATCCATTAATAATTTGTATAGTACAGTGGACGGAGATCTTTCCAAGTTAATGAAAAATTATCATAATTATAGAGCAGTGTTGTAAGTCAAAACTTAGCTCGCAGGCCAGAGTTTGCTTACCCCTGGTCCACAGTACAGTTACATTGAAACCGTATCGAATAATCGAATAAAATAGATTACGTTGTATGAACAACATATCAGGAAAACAAGGATAAACGAACATTTTTATGTTGTCAATATAAAAAAATAAGAGTTAAACTATGACTGTGGTGGCGAACCTAAGGTACGCGTTCAAGAGATGGCACGTGAACGATTTACAGATTTTTTACATTTTTTTTGTAATAAATAACTCATGGATTTAGTTATATAATAATTGTTAACTGTATTATATTCAGCAGTTCCATCTGAGATTTGCGTATTCTAGTCCCATGGAGTACATATTAACGTTGCCCCGTGGTCCCGTACGGGACCAGTTATTATGGTACATTTTGTAATCGGATTACACTGATTTATGATAATATTATTCGAAATATGAATAGTATCAGCTTAATCCACACCATACAATATATGTCAATGGGGATACAGGTTGTTTCCCATACCTAAAAATTAATCTTTTTGGGTGACCGATTCTCTGATCTCCGATTATTAGAAAGCGTGCAAGTTTTGGTGCTGGTGTTTGTTTAAAAAAAATAAGACAATTGTCGAAATTATAATCAATCTTTAATTTTTGCTAACGCTTTTTATTATATCCACATAGACCAACTAGTTTTAGAGATATAATTATTTTTATAACAGCTACGGGACGCGCGAATATTTCTCAAAAAATTGCTTGGGCTATGTAAAACGTTTTAAAAATGCGACAAAAAAGTTTAATTTATTGTAGAGTTGTTCGAAATATCTTAATTGTTGTTTTAAAAATGCGTAATTCATTTTTTGGCTTAAACAATGGTTATATTAGTTTATACATGCACTTTTAATTGCATCAACCATGTAACAATTAATAACTGCGAGCTCTAGATTTTCACGCTCCATTTATGTACAAAACTTTTACTATTGATAATCTGTTATGGAATTCGAAATACGTATGAATTTGATTAATATATTCAATGGCGATCGTGTACTAAAAATTAGTATAGTCGTAATTTACAATTTAGTTACGTAAATAAATAAATTTCACTATTTTCATGGAGAGAGTTTAACCGACAATTTTAATTAATGCAAATCCACGTGGAAATGAAGTTATGTTACGAGTTAGGAAATTTATTAAGCTATAAATTTATAATAAAAAAAATATATAAAAGCAGGAAAGAAAAATCATTTTCCTGTATACTGACGTCAAAATAACTGTATTTGCGGACTAACTGAATTTTTAAGATATTTTCCTTATCTATCTAAAAATTTTAACATGTTTACTTATTTATTTAAACAAAAATGAGCACAGTGCAAAATTAATAGAGCGAAACTCTCGCCTCTGAAGGTGAATCATAAACATTGTAAACGAAAAACAATGCAATTTTCTTAATGCTTCTATAGTATTGGATCTAATTTTCAGATAATGCGGCTGATTTCCTCAATTTTCACATCCTACGTTTTCAGCGTTATACAATGGCTTTGTCCCAGTTGACGCAACAGGATGTCGTTTACTTTGGGTATATCTAAAGATTAATATTTAGAAACCGCCAAACCGTGACCTTTCCGTGTCGTTTCGAGCGACAATCTACTGTTGCGATATGCAACCCGACAAAAGAAAATAGATTCAAACTTGACTTAGCACTTTTGTGTGAAGGTCTCTGATTCACTTTCACTCGAACGTGAATTACGTAAAATCCAATTTATATCCACGGTGGTGTATGATTGTGTCGGCAAAAACGAATCATCATCATAATCATCATTATAGCGGCGTTGTTGCAAAAATATTGCATTAAAAATCGAATGAATAAATAAACAATACGTCAAAAATGGACAGCATCCTATTAATAAGATGCGTCAAATCTAGAGAAGCGATTTTGCTAGAACTCTAATCACATGAGATATTGATAAATTCTTCATCAATATGTTGACTTTTTTTAAAATAAAAAATGATAATGATATGCTTCATAATTTGGTCGATATTTTGGATTTTTTAACTCATCAATATGACGCGTAAATGACACGCGCACTCGGAAATGTCCCGCCGCAGACTGAGCACTCGCCGCAGTGTCAATCGTATGGATTCACTTGCACTCGACACATCGTACAGTATGTTTGTGACGTGTAGGATTTATATTAAACGAGTTTTCAAGAAAAATCAAAAACTCTGGGTCCCAAATTAGACCCCATCGGCACGGCTAGGTTAAAGAACAAACTAAGAATGCATAACAAACAGTAGGGTCGCGTTTTTTTATACCCGGATCGTGGAGCTCGTACTTTCCTACATGATTTACAATCCTGTGCATATTTTGCGACCCGGGTCGTATTTCGGTCGCTGAATATTAAAGAATCTGAATCAAAAACTTCATTGAATATTAAATAATTAACATACTAAAGGTATTCCTAATAATTTATAACCTTAGTCCAGTGATTGACAACCAGTGTGCCATAAGATCGTCACTGAGTCATCATCAGGAGCAAAAGACGATTAAATCGTCACTTGGCAGCCGTACATGTCACAAACATTTTGTGTTTGTCTAAAAAAAAGTCTAAAGAATAAATATTATAAATAATCCTTTATTGTCTGCGATTGCGAAAATAAAATAAAAACAATATTCGCTTCTGTTGCGACCCGCGCGATGTTTTCTCTCGCTCGCATTCGGTACGTTGTGCCGAGTGCGAATGAAAGTGCGATTGACACTTGCGGCGAGAGCTCAGTTTGCGTCGAGACAGATGGGTTAAACGATATACTAAGATCGGGATAACATCTAAATTTGGCGTTTTAAATTCATTCGTGGAATCCTACCCTCGCCAAACCATAACGGAATAAGGAAATTGTCACAAGATCTCTGTTGTCCCTGGATAAGAATACAAGACCGTTTGAAAGGAATCAGTAAAAAAAAATAGGGTACTGCACAAATTTCCGGACAACTGGAAAGGATAACCATTGGTTCGGCGCTCTTGTCTACGTATGAGACCGATCCATTTCTGAGAAGGATTATTACTATTGATGAAAAGTGGGTGGTGTACAATAACCCAAAAAACGATGGCTCTCTTCTAATCAAGTACCGTAATACCAGTACCAGTACTCCCTACGACTTTTCCTATTATTGAAGATAAATAAATTGATAATTAAATAAATATTTTTTAGAGTAATTCCGCTATATTTTATAATTAATCCTATGTGGTGTATTTCGAAAGAAAAGATTACCATCTCAGTACCTCTGAACGGGAGTTTCAGATCTTATCAATTAAAATCATTAATCACTTAGCTGCCAACGTGAAATATTCAATTAGACGCTCCAGGCCAGCGATTTTAGAAACAATAAAAATTGCATGAAAAAAATACTTTTTTTTACGTTTAACTAATTTTTAAAAGGGTGCATTTGATTTGCAAAAGAGTGCATTTGATTTGTATAAAGTTGTATTTGATTTGTAAAAAATTGTATTTGGTTTGCAAAAGGGTGAATTTGATTTGTAAAAGGATGCATTTGATTTGCAAACGGGTGTATTTGACGTGAAAAAACTGTATACAGTCAGCCCTCCTATAGCGTTTCCTCTTAATCGTTGCTTTTTTAGAAAATTCCTTGTCAACCAAAGAGCATTAACCTTTATTTCGCTCGGCAATGTATTATAGATTTACGAAATATCTATATCAGACATATTTGACAGGATTCTGTGTACCAACTGTATCAACACTATGCGATAAATTTAGAACATCAGATAGTAATTTTTACCAATAGAATTAGCGTCAAATGCGTCCTCATTCTTTATCGATGACGTTAGATGAAGATTTTAAGACGTTTTCCCAGAATTGTACTCGAATTTCCATGAAATATTCATTGTACAACATCGAAACCACATTAAAAAGAGGATTGATTGTGTTTGCACGCATAGAATGCCAATCTTAGTCATAGATTGGCTCATAAAAATGTGAATCTTAGTCATGCGTTACTTTAACTGATTTTAAAGGACGATGATTATAATCTTTACGCATTTGAATATATTATTTTAATCAAGGACAATTAATGATAAATAAAATCAGGATCGATGAAGGTCAATCTTGCAATAAATTATCTCGTCGATATTCCGTGAAAATTTCAAAACGAGGGGAGTGTCCGTTTCGACAATCAAAAATTCAAGGCCCACAATTAATTTTCGGGTCACTTTTGGCCCATCGGGTTTTTACAGCATGATTTATCAATCAAACGCAGAGATTAGCACATGGCGAAAACGGTATTGACCTCGATCCTATAAGCTGTACCGCGATGGTCAAAGTAATGTTCGAAACGAAACCGTTGACATTTCTCTTTTTCGACCACCGTCGATTCGTTTGCGCAACAGTTGTGCGTACGTTAACGCCCAAAAAAAAAAGAAGTTATGCACGCAAGATTTTGTAATGTGCTGCGACGTCTTCGACAACACTTTCTTCGGAAGTCTACACAAAGCACTCTGCGGTCGTAGACCATAAATCCGATCGAAGATGTGGACCATCGGCGATGATGCAAGTGGTGTAACGTACTTGTGTGTGCCGGATGCGTAGAAAGTCGCATAGAGAAAAATATGTTTACGCCGATACCGACATGTAGCGAATTCGAGATTTTTTAACACGTAGATTCTCATTTTTTTCGATCGTTCGCAGTTACGACCGTGAAAATTTTGTTAAAAAATAATAATCCGTTGACAGAACAGTCGATGGATCAAGGATATTGACGGCATATGGAGAATAATGCAGAGAAGCGAAAGGTAAGAACTAAATAGATATAAATCAATTTACAGCAGTTACATTGCAAAATCTACTGTTGGTCCATACTGAAGACCTTGCAGCTGATGCAGATTGACAGTTATCACGTATGCAATACAAATTGGATTCGTTTATTAATCGATGCTTACACAGCAAAATATTACAGATCGACAATCTTAAGGTGAGATAACAGTTAAAACCAAAGATCAAGGCCATCGACGACAATGGTCTTCGTCTTCGTTTCGTGTCCGACTTGCGATTTCTTAAATATCTTAGTAGATTTTGGCCTACTTTATGGGCGCGTCGAGTGCTCAACGATCTAAAATTTTCTGAAGTCGCAGATTCATTTCAGTAGCCCCATTTCCTTAGCGTTTCCTTTATACTTGCGATACCCGTTCGGTGTCTGTTCCGCATGAACTCCTTTCACACCGCATAGGGCAGGAATCCGTCTGGTGGAAGCGTTTCTACTGGCGGCAGGCTAAACTGCACGCACTCAGGTTGTTCCCTCCACCTCCAGACTCATTTCACAGCAGCTGTGTTACTGAGCACATTCGCTGTTCTGATAAAAAATACTCTTGTCTCGAGTCTCCTAGAAAGGGGTTTATGTCCGAACATGATTGTGCTTCTTATGTCAATCGGTGTAATGCCTGCCAAGACGTGTACTCTTGGCACCTTTGTCGAAAATAGGCATCCTGTTATTAAACGACAGGTTTCGTTAAGGGCCAGGTCCAACTTGATAGCTGTGGCGTGACCTACCCCATGATGGACAGGCATATTCACGAACTAAGTAGCATAAGGCCAAGACCCCATGTGCCTCCTACTATTTTTTTAGAATTAATAATAAGTAATCTTGGTTTTTCTGCACTGGCTTTTATAAAATAAGCTACGGTCAAATGTTACAACTAATTATATTGACTTAAAGTTGTGTTTCACCCTGTTTCCTCCCCATTCCATGGCCAGTTACTTTAGGGCGATGTCTTCACAAGACGTAGAAGAGCCAAGAAGGATGTAACCAAATTAAACCTGCCATAGAACACTAGCAAAGCGTTCTGAAGACGGGTTAGACAAGGATATCTCTACACTTGGACATGATGGAATCCCCATTTGGCGTGATTTATTGTTTAATATAATTGGTCTAGTCTCGATACTCCTCTTCCTTCTTTCTAGGGGACCCTTCTCTGAGGAGGTCTTTCCCATGATGAAAGGATTGCTATTGCGCGACAGGGCTAAAATCACTTGCGACCGGCTACTTGAGACTCGTTCTGGGCAGATGTGCATATGCATGCCTGTGTATATCTATATAGGTGTATGCGTGTGGTCGCTCGCTACTTGTCACTCGTGACTCGTTATAAGCGGATAACGCCTTATTGAAAAGAACAAACGAATACCGAGACAAACCCCTCCTACTAGCCTGGACACAGTCGAGAGGGTAAAATCCGATACCAACATGGTAGAAGATGTACGTCCAATGCCAGCATGGCCAAAAGAGGGAAACTCTTTACAAAAAACCGCATACCAAGACAGCTTGGGTCCGCGCGGTATGGACACGAAAGGGGAGCTCTCACGTCCACGTGTGAGACTCAAGTTCCTTTGGCCTCGACTACAATGCGAGAGTTTGGTAAGATGATGATGATGATGATATGGATTGTTTTATGTTTTCTTTTAGATTGAGTTTTATTCTAAGTCTCCCTGTAGTACTCCTCCGGATCGCGAGTGAGAGAACACCAGTCTCGGCTAATCCAAACCAAGACTGGTGCTCGCTCGGAAGACCTTTAGCTTCGCATTGATAAAAGATATTTAAATGTAAATGTGGACTCATTTCATAGATATCGAAATTGCTTTGTGAGCAGGGGCGCAAAAAGCGGCCCCTTGTTATTGTAAATATACGATTAGTGCAGTTTGACGTCTTGCAATAGACGTTACATTCCAGGAAAGCAAGTTGGAAACAACTCGCGGACACAGCGTGGAAGGTGGTGGGAGAGGTTCCTTTCTAAGAGCACCAGCGCTAGGACACTTCTCTGGTGCAAACAATTTGTGTTCTCCGTCGGTTTTTTGGCGTTTGAGGCATTAAGAAATATCGTCTATTTCTTAACTCTGATACTGTAATGCTAGTGAGATGCCAATACTTAACGGTGTGCCTTTGCCTTTTTTGAACAGATGATAAAAAAGGGATCCGCAAAAAAAAATAGCTTGAGAAGGGTGGACAATCAGATCCGGAAGCAGATTTTCATGGAAGGAAGATTTATTGTGTGTATAGTGGGATCGTCGAGTTGTTAAAATCTCATCTAACAATTACTGTTTAAATATACGTGAGAGGATGATTTTTTATTGAAGAGTTTGGACTTATGGTTGCTAAGACAGGATTCACAGCATTTAATGATTAAATATGAATTGTAACAGAGCTAATCTCCACGAGAGAGAATTTTCTGCATTTTTACAGAAAGATGATTCAAGCTATAGATAATATTATCAACGTGCTGTAGCTAAGCTGAGAAAAATATTTAAGTGATTTGTGGAGTGTTTTGTACCAATTGCGGTATTTATTGAGGAAAACGATTTGGTAAACTTTCTTAAGCACAATGATCATAAGTGGGACAACACATGAATGTATTTTATATATCCCTCTAGTGCACACTTATCTGCTTTTGTGGCGAGTCGCATAATATTTAGAACCGTTAAAATAATATTTTGACCCTGACTTTGAACCTGGCCAAACCCATCGTCAAGAACGGCCAGAAGGAAAACTCTGTTAAAAAACCTCTTGGATCATCGAGAGCCAGTGCGCTGCCATGTCTGGCCTGGAAAAAAACCCTTCTTAGTAAATCTACCAATAGCAAAAGGGTAGAGATGTGACTATATCGGGCTAGATTGACCCGGCTCCCTAGCCAACCAAAAGCAAATGACTTCACCTATAAACTTGACTTGTCCTGTGGGTCCCAAACCGTAGTGGCAACGAGGAAATTCGTTCGGATTAAAGCAATCCTACACCCGGCGGATGTTTTAGACTATCACTATTGCGTGCCACGTTGGTATACCTGCCCAAAGAAGGACTTGTTCCTCCGAAAAGCTATCAGATCGACCCGCATCTGGATTACTTATCCAACTAGTGTTGTTAATGGGGTGTTTCGAAAGGGGGGAGATAACTCCAATAACGATGATGATCGTCGTTGTTGGAGTTACCTCTGGGAATCTGGGAAAAAATCATTTCGAAATATTGTAAAGAGTGCTAACAGTACGAATAGAAGTTTTGGACTGACTGCAACCGATTATCAGACACTTTTAGTTTCCTAGGATTTAACGATGGCTTTATTCACAATTTTTCTCTCCGTGAACACTCAATGAGGCCTTCTTTTCAACTTTAAATAATATTGAAATCAATAAAAGAAACCGACGACATACAGATGTAGTTAATAGCCCCTTAAATGGGTATGAAGTGAACGAAATACCATCCAAAATTGAAGATTATTAAAATTTTCTCGAATAACTCTTTAATATAAATCCTACATGTCAAAAACTTTTTGTATTTGTCTAAAAAAATCTAAAGAATAAATATTACAGTCAGCCCTCCTATTTCCTCTAAATCGCTGCTTTTTACAAAATTCCTTGTCAACAAAAAAGTACATATTGACTTGTATTTCGCTCGGCAATATATTCTAGATTTACGAAACATCTAAATTGACCTTAAAAATAATAGAATTTCGTAGAAAACAACGATTTACAGAAAACGTTATAAGAGGGTTGACTGTATATATAATAGAATCAATGATCTTTGTTGACCGCAATTGCGGAAAAAAAATAAAAACAATAATATTCGCTTCTGTTGCCACGGGCGCCATTTTTTTCTTGCTCGCGTCCGGTATATTGTGCCAAGTGCGAGTGAAACGTACTAGTGACACGTGCCGCGAGAATGCGGTGGTCTGTAATCGAGGGCGTGTCCTCGATCTGCAGAGGGACTTCACCGAGTGTACGTGTCATTTACGCGCCATACTGATTAATGTAAAAATTTAAAACATCGACCAAATTATGAAGCATATCATGAATAACTATTTTTATTCTGAGAATAATCCATTTTTTAAAAAAATCAAGGTATTGACGAATAATTCATAGTGCAAGGATGACTAAAAAATCCTGAACTCCACAGACTACAGTCAGTCCTCGACTTGTACTGGACCGATACTTGAAGTAGTTCGTCCATAAATATATGTATGTATGCATTCCTCAACTTTCCGCGATTTTTCGACTTACGCGAAAACCTTCGGAACCAATTAGTAGCATAACTCGAGCACTGACTACTACATCTAAATTATTATAGAACAAGTCGATCAAAAGTTTCTTCCAGTCCAAACCCATCAAATTTTATGAGGAAGGAATTGATAAGTCTTTAGTAAGATGGAGGGGAGCTCATATAATTAATAAGTTTGAAAAAATCTCATCGAATTCATACGTACGCATTTTTTTCTCATTGTCAAAGATGGACTTGACATTCTGATAACAAAGAATATTCAAACGTCGAATGTCATAAGACGGCATTACGTCGACTTAAGTAAATATTTGACTGGGTATTACACATGTCAAATATTTATTTAGCACACGCGAACATTTCAAGCATCGACGATTTAAGAAAAAAAATATATATATTTAAACGATTATAAATTAGAGGACAGCGTGCCATTGGATAAACTTTCCATCTTCGAGACGCAAATTGACATTGATGGTATGTACAGGTGTTTAAATTTTCGTAATACGAAATTAGATAACAACCAGGTGTCCATGCGTTCGAAGATAAGCCTGGTACTGCCGATAATACGAAACGTCGATTGCACCACTGAGACGGTTAAACCTGTGGGTGTTCGAGATGAATCAAGATGTAACCAAAAAAAAAAAATATAAACATTTTTCATCAATAATATGCGAGAGTTTTCCTCGGCTCGACCTCAAAATTAATAAATTACATCTGCAAAAAGCAGTCATAAGTCATGGTCACTTATAAAAAAAGTGCAAATATTTACGCAATGTTTGAAATATCGCCGAGGAAATCAATTGAATCCTTCCTGTATAATTAATCAAGATAAAAATAATATGACAATCCTTATTCATTATGATTGATTGTTTTTTCGACATAATTGCGCATAATTCTCAGATGCAAATACGGCTAAATCCACTCCGAATACACTTAAATATACCTCAAATATTTGACTGATCCTCATCTGATTTGGAAAGTTGTTTGACGAGCTCTCTCCAAATTAAGATTGAATAGAACACAGAACGAGAAGAAAAAAACATATTAATTATCTATTATACACTGCGTCTGAGGTAACTCCGTCATTAATAAAAATGGCACGCGAAATTTATGCAATAATTATCAAATTTACGACGGCTTTTACATAACAATTATGCGAAACTAATTCACGATGCTGTGCAAAACAGTCGCCAATTATCTGCGCAGTGATAATTAATATCAAACAAAGAAAAGTGTGCACACACATATATTTTATAACATTTATTAAAGGTCAAGTTTTTCTGAAAAATCATGTGCTAAATTTTATTAACAAGGCTAAACGATCTGTTATTAGGTTTATATATTAAGGTGTATAAAAATAAATAACAAATTAATGGCCTTGAAAATGCATCGTATCGATTTAGCAAACACATACACACACATTTAAATAGTGCACGTTGAAATATGGCGTGTTTCATATTTTCAGCACTGTGCTGAATATATGTGGTCATCGTGGCGAGAATCGTTAAAAATCGAATGACCTATCCATTAACAATAATTTATATTTATTTTCGTCATCCTCATCATGTTTGATTGTCATCAAAGGCTTCGGAGAATTTAATTAGTTTGCGGAACATCTAGCACGGAATTAATTAACGCGAAGCTTTCCAAAATTTCAGCATTAATTTATATCGACGCTGAAAATGTGGATAGTTTCATTATCGATAAAATCGTTAGATAATTCCAGTTCCTGAAATTATTAAAATTTAATAAAACCGACCCTATTCGGTTCCAATTCGTAAGCGTAAGATAAAATAAAGGTCAATGATTGTTTATAATTTTTAAGTACAAATAGTTTGGGACATGTAGGATTTATATTAAAAGAGTTATTCGAAAAGCTTGGGGTCACAAATAGACCCCATCGGCACGGCTACGTTAACTCATCCGTCACGGCGGCTCGAAAACAACAACGTCGTCCGAAGAGGGTCTCCCAGGACCATTTCGCATTTCACATTTTTTTTTCTATGGATTATTCTAAGAATAAAAATAGTTATGCATTATATGTTTTTGGATTATTTAACTAATCAATGTGACGCGTGTCACTCGCACCTTGCACACGGCATATCGTACCGGATGAGAGCGAGAAAAAACATCACATCACACTCCCCGAATATTGTTGTTTTTATTATTTTTTTTTCGCAATTGCAGACAATAAAGGTTAATGATTATTTATAATATTTATTCATTAGACATTTTTAGATAAATACAAAAAGTT
>JAGXCT010034456.1:0-27737 GCA_022495035.1 Philopotamus ludificatus
GCGTGATTGGCGACCTGGGTTATTCTGTAATGCCAATCACGCATTGTCTTTAAAAATAAATAAATAAATACATTGTTTCACTACTATTGTTTTTATTTAAAAATTTTATATAGAATGTATCATCAATTACTTTATACAATTAAACACAACAGTGTGCTTACAATTTTTTTTATATATTTAAGTACTAATACTAATGGACTACTTAATTTTTACAAATACATTAACATAATGAAATTATGACAAGTTAAGATTCATACGTTGTACTTCAATTTAAGATTCAATTGGAACTACGTTTAACTATTCAATAAATAATAGAATCAATTCAGGTTTTTTATATGTATTTCGGTAACCTTTAGCTCAACGCTACAAGCAATGATTTTCTTTCGACAGATCAAATTTTTCATTAGTAAATTATATAAATAAATAGTTGCCAAAATTATATTATTAAATACTTAATAATAAAAAGAGATGAAAGGAACTACATAGCATGCCAAGTTAAATTTACATTAAATTAATAAATATATATTAAAACACTTATCGTATTGTTTTGTAAATTGAAAAACTACGTTTAAAAAAAATTATGCGTAAATACATAAATGTGATTGTTAAGTACTAATATAACAATTAATGGGATATAAAATTTTTTAGACTAGAATGAATTGTAGGAAATAAAACAAAAACATCTCACGAGATTTTAATATAGTCTTCCGATATGAATTTCATGAATAATTGTCCGTTAATAATGCAATCAGTAAACGATTTCGTTTCATAACCGCAAATGTATATTAAAATATATATTTTTTACTATTATATTGCAATAAATATTATATTTTGGAGTACTTCGTATATGTATCCATCACCTATAGCAGCAAAAAATTACACGATACGTATAAACGTAGTGATTTGCTCTCGGATATATCTATATTTACGATCTAAACTGTAATTATTCATATAAATACATACATATTAATTATATCGAAAACATTCAATGAGTATAAATGTCTAATCTCTTTTCCAATCGCTTATTTCATGCAATCAGTAATTATATTTACATGATATATTATATAAATTACGTGTATTTATTTAAAATTAAATTCATTTACAAATTTGATAACAACCATATATTACTATTTAAAAAAAAAAGGATATTTTATAATAATAATAAAAAAAAAACAATACAACAGGTACAATTTAAGCATATTAAAATAATATATTTGTTCAAATAATATCAATACGAACAGAATAATAAAATCTGTTTATAAATTAATCCTAATATTAGATGATAGTAGATCTGAACGAAACATGATTAGAGAGCCTAACGAACGACGAGAGACTATAGGCGACGTACGATGATCTAAACACTTCATTTACGTTAGACAATTAACCTAATATCAAAAGGGTACGACCCCGATATCGTATATGGAATGATTTATTATAATATCATAGTATATATTTTTTTATTAAATAATTCTAAATGTGTATTTACAATGGAATGTTGTTCTATAAACGACAAAACATAATATAGTTTGATCGAAACGATTTATTTGATCTCGATATTGTAAATCGTGAGTGAATTGAGTCATCGGATTACGATAAAACCATTAAAAATATCACATATTTTAAATAAAGTACATTGAGAAACACAAGAACGAATCAAAAATTGATTGGAATGTAAAAACTTTTTAATACGATAACGATTGTATGTATTAAATAAAATGAATCCTTTATATTATTTATAATATCAGATTATTTCAAAATATATTCCCTACCCGTGAATATGTCGACGAGGAAATTTTTAAATTAATTAATTCGACAAGAAACGTTCAGTCCATAAAATTGTACATCGATAATTCAATAAAATTCTAGATTTGATAGAATTTTTTATTTATTTATTAATAACATTTGATTATTAGCGTAATAATTAGTGGAATGTTAACAAAATTTACGGACGGAAAAAAATAATATCAATCACAGAGATATACTATGAAAATTTGTACTGTATGTATGTTGCGTACACTTGCTTACATAAATTTTGATCAACACTCTACGTTTAATATTCATCAAGGATTAAAAGTACAGTGTATATGTCTACACTATAATACGTGAGAAAAATATTTATTATGTAAAAATATAAAACAATTTGATCGGAGCATCAAACACCCGACACGGTATCTGTGTTCTCGTCGCTTTACTTATCCATCACAGTGTCTATAGAGGTGAATCGTATATTCTAGGAATTCTCCGAGTTTGTTGTTCGTCATGTCGCACACATCCTAAAAAAAAATCATCGGTAAAAAAAAAAGAATAAGAAATTCGGAATTTTTAAAGATATATTATTAATAATTGTATCTATCGAGTAATTCCTCTTAGGTTAAATATCATCATCATTATAATTTGCCAACCAATAGACACTCATATACTGAGTGTTTGGGCCTTACCAGACTCTCAAATGATAATCGAGGTCTCACAATGGAGTGAGGATTCCCCTTTTACGTCCATACCGTGGTAGCCCAATCCGACTTGGTATGCATTTTTTATAAAGAGGTTTCTTTCTCTTGGCCATTGATGGCAGTGGACGTGTACTCCTCACCTTGACAAAGTTAAGGGGCCACTCTTTTGCAGACACTCTCCATAGAAATTACTACACTACACAGTGGCCTTATAACCCTGGGGCGGGTCTTTGCCACCTGGAGGCACCTCCGTCTCAGTCATGATGTCATGACTGTAGACAGACGCTCTCCAGGTTATCTAGGCTCTTCGAATACGGGTCAGGTCGCCAGCCAAAGCCCGGGAATCGAGCTGTCACGCCACTGAATGTAAAAAAATAATAATCAGACGAAGCTATGGCTTTCAATCTGCATTTAATTGAAGGTCTGATCGGTGCTACAGGCACCTCCTCTGTAGCACACATCACACCTACTGGTCGATAGCTGCCTGGCTTCTCATAGCCCGTGAGAATCCATTTAAACCATCGACAGCCCCATCACACCATCGCCTAATAATCGCATACACGCGACCTGAAACAAGCTTTGAATAATGCAAAGATTTGGAATATCTATTCCAAAAACCAACCAAAATCAACTACAGTGAAACCTGTCTTAACGAGCACCTCGCATAACGAGTAATTCACATAACGAGCAAAAAAAAAAGTGAAAAAATTGCTCCCTTAACGAGCGACATTTCGCATAACGAGTGACGCAGAAAGGGGAAGTCACAAAAGTATGACGCACTTGTTTGTGTTGGATCGTATTTCACAGCAAGAAGTTATGAAGGAGAGTTTGGAGGAAGAGGAAGTAGCAGAGAAACAATCTTCTGACGAATAAGAGAAATGCTGAAAGCGCATTGGAAATCCGTTTCTATCGTGACATTGAGAAGCATCATCCTATTAAGGAGGTATGTGCGTACAAACATATCTAATGATAACGCTTGTGTCACATTTTCCCCAAATGAAAGAGTCCGCGAAAACAAAATGTCTTTAGATTGTTTAGCAAAAAAATTAATTATTTGTCATAAATTAATAAATTTAAAGATTTTTAAAAATGTTTTTATCTAGGTTGTTACGATCTTTAACAATTTATAAGCATGAAATTTTATTTGAATAAACGTTTCGCATGGAAGGCATTATCGTGATTTATATTGATTTATATGAGAAAATTAGTTTCGCTTAACGAGTGTTTCACACAAAACGAGCAAGATTCTGGAACGAATTATGCTCGTTATGAGAGGTTCCACTGTATTACCCAAATTAGCCGATACAAATTAGTAGTCAATAGTTGACAAAAATCCGCTACTACTCCAACAATTTTTTTTCTCATCAGTAGAACTAATACACCCTGAGAAGGAAAACCCTGGATTAGTTTGGATACCTTTGCTCCCTTTTCCTCCTTACTAAGAGGATCTCTCCTTTGGAAAGGTTTTTACCGTGATGAAACGATTGCTATTATGCAACAAGGTTAATACTAGCTGTGACTCGTCGGAATCCATAGAGAAGAGGAGAGCGAATACCGAGACAAACCCCTCCTACTTGCCTGGCCACATTAAGGAGGGTAAAATCCAATACCAGCAATGATAGAAGACTAGATATAATCTTGCTAATATATTCAGAATATTATTTTTTTTATAAAAACAACAAGATTTTGATTGAAAGTATGGAAAGTCAATGTGTTGTAAAAACACTTGGTTTTTTATTGATAATTGCTCATCTCCTGATATTAAATTATTCTTTTAAATTAAACATATAAATGCGATGAGTCCCGGCTTTTTTTTTACTAACTCAACCATCAAGCCGTGAATTGGTAAGATTGGATTATTTTTTATTTTCCCAATACGGACGACTTCACCCAATTGGCAAGTCTTCTACTTCTCAGTTTGTTTTAACCGTTTAGACGCCACGGCGTGCAGGCACGCAAAACCGGCTAAACCAACAGCGAAACGGCAAACGCTACTACGAATTTATTTATGAATAAATATAATATTTTTAAATGAAATTAATGCAGAGACATATTTTGAAGGCAACGTAATTGTTAGAATGTCGATATGTTTAGCCGTTTCAGTTTATTTGAAGGTTTATACGGCGTACGGTAAAAATCCATATAATTGGTTTGGCGATTAAAGGGTTATGGATAAAAATTTCCCGGTATAAATTTAAAACATGTAATGCGTCTCTTGTTTATCCAAGAAATTGAAATAATGTACAATATCATATGAGCAAGAGCCCTAGTGTAAGGGTCCTGGGGTTATTCGGCACCATTCTCCATCTCTCGTTCTGTATCAATGTTGCAGTGTTTCTTTCCTTATGAGATACAAAGACTTGTCGACCGTAAGCATTTTTCGGTGGTGGATTGTTGGCTGGACAGATCCTTGACATCGAAGTCTGATCACTCGACGAAAGCTGTATAATCGGTATAACTCCTCGTTGCGCCAGACACCCCATTCCCTGTTGTCAAATACAGCTTCAAATATCCATTTCAGAATCCTCCTCTCCAGGATATCCAGTTTTGATTAACTTGCTTTGTTAGAGCTCAACATTCAGACCTGTGTGTCAGAACGATCATGATCAGAGTCCTGTAGAGCTAGACTTTAGTCTTCCTTGAGTGAATCTCGGCCATAAATGCTTTTGAAGTCCAACGTATTAATTTATTATTAACATATTACATTCGGAAACCTTTTACGGCGACTGATTGTTACTTGCAGGAAGGGTATTTTTACGGGTATTTTAAAGGATCTTTCACAAATAATCTAAACATTAAATATATTTACCTGTTTATTATTCAATATGGACGCTCTAAATATCAGATGCTTTGCCATTACGCCAGCAATGTCGATTTCAAAATTCGATCTGTTATTTTGATACACCATAACGTTGGTCACGTAATTAGTTTTTTTGTTAGTCAGAGTGACTACGTCGCCGTTTTCCATATTTTTTTCAACGTCAACATGACAATCTTCATTTTTGGAATGAATGGCATTCACCGTTTTGCAATAAACAAAGTCTTTCACTTGGCTCGTTCTGTTCAAAACAAACGTAAAATTAATAAACATAATATATATCGAATTTAATATTGATAAATACTAACGCAAACGTAATAATGAGTGATTTGTCCGACATGTATTTCGACATTGGCACATGATACGTCATATTTAAAAGCGACATGTCGTTAAAGCATATTTTATCCGAGCCTAGCGTAGTATTGAAAGTTGATCCGCGGATAAAGATGTTGATTTGTTCGCAACTCTCTGCAAAATAAATATAAAAATGCAATACATTTTTAAATCACTGATGATTAAATTATGTATCGTCGTTAGTTACCTTCGACGAATGAACTTTCTTGAAGATCGCTTTGATCTTCTTTTTTTATGTCGGCAGATACGACTTGTCGTTTGATTCGCTTTTCATTATCGACGGTATTATTGTTAACATTATTTTTATACACCGCCTTTTTGCTAGTTAATATTTCACCAGAGTGTACTTTTGAAACATTCTGCGTAAATTTCTTACTACCGCTTTCGTTTAGAAACGTATAATTATGTTTAGGCAACATGTTTCCGGCCGATTCCCGCTCTGAACTCTCTTTATTGGTGTCTTTTTCCAACGGAGAGCTCTCTTTCACCGCATTGCTCAACGAATTTTCAGTCGTGGTATTAACGACCGAAAACTTCATCTGCAAATGCGGAACGGTTGATTTGTTTTTAAGCGATTTTTCCACCGCTCGATCGTCAGGTAATGCGTTGTTGATTTCCTTTGAATCGTTAATGACTTCTTCTTTGATTTTTGGCTCGGTTTCGTCGATCGGATTTAATATCGAATTGTGCTTCTGATTGTTTTTAATCACCTTTGCCGATTCGTGATTATTTTTAATTTGCGTTTTATATTCATCGTCCGGTTTATCTATCTTTGTCGGAATTATAGGTAGATGAGAATTATTTTGGCTGTGCGGTTTCTTTTGCATCTCGACGTCTTTGATAACGTCCGCATCATCGTTGACCATCTCTATGACTTGAGACAGAGTACTACAGCAATATACCTTGAAAAATATATATCATCTTAATAAAATCGTTCATGTTGTGTTACGAAAAAATACGTATCATAAATAATACCTCGTGATCATCATCATCCTTCGTGAGCATATATTATAATATATTATTAATTATATGTATATTATTATAACTATAGTTTGATGCAATAATAATGATATATAATTACCCGGCAATTATGTGGCGATGTATGCAATTTGAGCGGTTGACAGATCTCCGGCCTTCCGATAGGTTCGACGGTTATGTCCGTTCCGATGTTTCTATTGAGCAGATTTTCAGCGTCGTCGTTCAGCGAATGTCTGTTGAGTATTTGCGAATAATCGTGATTCACTCTGTTCAAGCTTTGCGACTTTATATTTGCATCGGAACTCTTTACATCTGAATAATTAATTAAAAAATGTATTCTCGATTCGTAATCGGTGTACTTATTCAATATAATCTATATACCTTCTAAATTAATATTTATATTGTTGCTCAAGGTTTCCGGAGAGTTGTTTGTTTCGTATATATTATACGGATTAGCAACGATTTGTTGAGATTTATATTTGACGGAGGGCAATGTAACCGAATTAACGTCTGAAAAAAACATATATGTTACAGTAAATGAGTTTTATGCAAATATTTATTTTATATTTACCTTTATTAGATTCTAGCGTTGTCGGCGAGTCTTTACTAGGCCACGATCTAACGTTATCAGTATGTGGTAGTTTTGTTGTTTTGCTATTCTGAAAAAGAATACAACATTATCATTAAAAACATCAGTAATTTCAGAATCAAACTGATTAAGAGATGATTAATTGGAACTCATTGTATCCTTAATTGTGAAGGTTTTAAAAATACGGTAATCTTTAAACGCGAATAAATTTTAAAATACAAAAATGTAACTAAAACTCAAATTTACTGACGAAACTTATGGGTTCTGGATGTACTCTTAAGTCGAATGAACACATTCCTATCCAAATAAGTTTAATTAAAATCACTTTAGGAAACATTGAGTCAGAAATGGCGGATTTTGAATTTAATGCCCCAGAGGCAATAAATTTTGAGGCCCCAAGGGCATTTCAATTTTGAGGCCCCCCTTTTTAAATATTTTTACTACCCCTACACTCTTTAACGGTCAAAAAAAAAGGGAGACATTGGGAAATAAGCCATTGAAAATGAACCAATATAAAATTGTAACTGCCTGGCTGTATTTAAAAGGTTGCTAATGTTCAGAGTTAAAAACAAACAAAAACATCTAGTAACCCATGCAGTGGTGTAGCTAGAAATTGATGTCTTAACATTTAAAGCCAACAACTAGTAGGGAAATATTTTTTTATTTAAGCACTGCATATATCATTTTAACATTCCAAGCAAGATTTTTTTAAAAAGTGATAAATTCGAGTAAAAATAATTTCATAACAACGAAAATCATGACGTTTGATTGAATTTAAAAGTGAGGTATTTTATTATTATTTTGTTAATTTAATTCAGAGAATACTGCTAAAATATTATTATTTTGAGAGCTAAACTTTGAGGCCCCTTGAATTTATGAGGCCCCTCGCTTCCCAAGGCCTTGTGCGCCTTTGAGAAAATCCACCACTGGCAGCGAGGAAGTTAAATTACTACGATATATAGCATAGGCAAATAACGATGAGGTAAAAATACAAAGTTTTATCAAGCAATAATCCAAATAATAAAAAAATGGAGACTGCGGAAAAGATTTTTGACCAAAAAGGACACCGTCATGGGGCCTCAGCCTATATATTTACCGGACATGGCTTTTGTGATTTCTTACGATTATCAAAGATGAAAAAAACCAACGCGAATGGACAACAACGACAACGTTTCACTGAGTTTTCTGTGAACATATTTTATTTTTTTATGAAAAAGAAGTGAATATTTATTTAAGTGATTTTGTTTTACGCATCGATTATTTCAATTGCAACATAAAAAAAATAAGGTAATGCAAAATTGATAAATAACCTGCATATGCATGGAATTCAGAGTAGTTGCCAGTTTTTCGATGAAATTCGATATTTCCGTCGTTGAAATTTTCGTATTATACTCATTTCTTTGCAGAGAAACGTCGGCATCGTCGAATAAATCATTATAGTTGTCCTTTAAAATGTTTTGTCTCTCCGGTTCTGAATCCCAATCGGGTGGTTTGTTTTTATTTCTCTCGTTCTTCAATAAAGCGTCATCGCTATACTCGTGATTGCTGATAACTCGATTATTTTTATAAATTGCGTTGTTAGGGTTTGATTTGTCGGAATGAGGATCGATTCGGTTTTTGTGTTCAAGGAAATACAACGTCGATATAGCCGCCAAACTGTAAATATTTTCAAAATGTTATAATAAAATCGTTTAAACAATTATTATAATTAATAATAAATATAATTACCATACTGCCATTATCAATATCAGCGATCCTATTAATATTTGTATGAATTTATTGGAGAATATCTCGTTTTTATACGAACTTCTGCCTTGTCGATTGTTACAACACGTGGGATAATTGTGACTCGTTCTATTGCAGCATATTTCTCTGGACCACTCGCAGCTATCGAGTGACGATGAACATTTTCTGGTGTCATCGTCCCCGGTAAATGTCACCATCGATACTGTGCAATCATTTTTTTTAGAACACTGCTTTTCGTTCGTGTTACCGTGTTGAAAAGCAATAAAATAATCATCCTTTCCGTCGTTGGCATTTTCCGAATTTGTCCGATTATTTTTCTTGAAGATATTTTTAATCGTAGATTTTTCATCATCGTTATTGTACGTTCGATGATTGTGATGTATATTTTCATATATTTCTTTCGTCAATCTCTGATGTTTCGCCGTGTAATACTTTACGCACGCATTCATTTTATTGCTATTATAGAAATTTCCGTATTTTGATCCGTTTTTATCCGCATTGTGATGCTGTTTGTTTTTATAATTCTTCGAATGCTTTTGGCAACATTGTTGTGGTTGCGGCAAAGATAGAGGAATGTTTCCGATATCACATAAATGTCCTATCGACACGTTTCCCTCGCTTCTGTGTGACCTTCCCGATAAAGAATTGTTATTGGAATTATTAGAATTTCGTGATCCAACTAAAATAACAAAAAAATACATAAATAACGAGTAAATAAATAAATAAATATATTTTTCTAATACCTGTACTCGTACTATCTCTACGTTGTAATGAGCTAATTTTACAAAGTTTTCTATTGATTTTTTCAAGTTGATCTATTCTATTCTCTAAATTTCCGGTGACTTTACACAATTCCTTCACAGCTCCAACATTTTCCATAAATATACGTTCCTGAAAAATATATCACGTATAATAATAATATTAAATATATTCATTTTATGTGCATTGATTCAAATTGACTCACTTTATTTACAACTAAAAATTTGTCTATAGTAACTCCGTTTGGTAGAATTACATCTCCAGCTTCTTTAACAGCCTCGGGAAGTACTTTTTTAACTTCCTGTGCTATTACTCCTGTATCCGTATGTATTTCCGGTATACCAGAATCGTTTCCGAGACCGGAATGCAGTGCGAATTGGGGATTGTAACTGTATCTACAATATAGACATAATTTAATATGATTGTTCATAGAATACTATGATGATGTTAGATATAAAAATATGTGGATTTTATTATTTATACACCCATCATCATCATCATCATAGCCGTAACAGCCCTATTGTAGAGCCCTGGCCTCATCCAACACCCTTTTCCATTTTATCCGGTCTGCCGCCACGTCGCTCAATCTTCTGGTAAGTTTCAATGATCCAGTGTCACAGTCCAACCATCTCAGCCTTGGTCTTCCATTCCTCCGGGCACATGAAGGCTTGTTATCCATAAGCCTTTTCGGCGGCTGACTGTACCACATCCTTGACACGTGACCGGCCCACCGGAGTCTGGCCACTCCGATGACAATTATCCACGGTATATATCTGTATAGTCGGTACAGCTCCTCGTTGCTTCGGATACTCCATTCCCCATCGTCAAATACAGCTCAAAATATCCATCTCAGAATCCTCCTCTCCAGGGTATCCAGTTGTTGCTCATTTTGTTTTGTCAAAGAACAACATTCAGACCCGTAAGTTAGGAGACGCCTGATGAGGATCATGTAGAGCTTGACTTAAGTCTTCTTTAAGAGGAATCTCGACTGTAGATGCTTTTGAAGTCCAAAGCATGGTTCCTCTTCATACGTCCAAATTGGTTTCATTCCAAATGGGGGTTCAACGATTCGTCCTTGGTAATATTTTTAAAAAAAATCTTGGTCTCATTGATCATTAGTCCTATGCCCACTGCTCCGCTCACTATTCGCTAGGATGTATCATTGAGAGTCGCCCGAGATCTGACCACAATGTCTATATCGTCCGCATAGGCAAGAAGTTATACTGATTAATTAAGAATGGTGCCTGATGTGACCACATTGAAGCCTTTTAATACTCTTTCAAGTGTTATGTAAAACATAAAAAATACTAAAGCATCACCCTGTCTCATCCTTTTTATCTATCCTTTCATTTTTATTTCATCTTTAGGAATAGAAAGAAGTCACAGTATTCTTCTTCTTCAGGTGCCTTGTCAGTTTTTGGCGAGCCTTCCACTTTTTCCTCCACGATGGTTTGCAGAAGGTGATACTTTGACTGTGAAATTTTAGGGGTTTTGACAGTGTCCTGAAGCTTCCACTCCTTGTAAGTAAGTAAGATGAAGGACAGATGTATTCTTGATTCCGTCAATGGAATCTTCAACATTTTTCGGCAGCACCACATTTCAAATGCTTCTGGTCGGTTGTTGTTCGCTACCAGCAACGTACATATAGAAATACAGACAAATTCCACATACTTTATGATCAAACCTTGTATTTAAGTTGATAATTACCTGACTACTCTAATATTTTGTACGTTTCTGAGTTGTTCTGCTGTATCACATTCCACAATGTCCTGTTTCGCCCTGATGTCGCTCGGCTGCACAATATGTCCGGTGATTTTTAGATTACCGTGAATAACGCAGGTTTCATCTGGTCGATCTGTATTTACTCCTACTCTTCCGGCATGGAATATACTATCGGGCGTCACTCCACGTTGCCAACATAAATCGACGTCCGATTCAAATTGTCCCGGATTAGACGCCTGTGAATATAATTAATATATAATTATGATATTTCGATTAAGTTACAGGAAAATAATCAATGTGTTTACCCGGACGATGATTCTTTCACTCGCATGACTCGCCACCGGATAATGCCGATCCATGGTGTGAGCGTGTAAACCGACGACCAATTGAAAGTGTCGCTGGTCCGGATTTGGTTTTCCCTTTTTACGCATGTTGTTGCATGTCGTTTCAGAGAAATGCAACCGTCCGACTGTCACTTTTGTGACCTGTCCACTCTGCAACTCCAATAAAACGGGATGAAACGGTTTTTTCGATCGATCCGATTGGCTCTGTTCAACTTTGATCGTCTGATTCGGCGCCTCCACCTAAAGTATATACGCATTTTCATTAATGAATCGTAATATTAAGATATTAATACGATTTGTGACGAAGCGTACTTTTACTCCGTAAAAATGAAGATGGAAACTTGTGATTTTCTTGAATCCGTCGGGCGTTTTAACGAATTGTGCGTCGCCTCTCAGTTGTGCGTGACACGTCACTTGAAAATGATTCTTTTTCTGGCATACAAATGCTTCATCCGAATTGGAGAAGTTGAAACCTTTATCGGCATCGACTCGATAATGCGGCGGAGGTCTATAAATATATTTAAATTATAAGCATATATTTATAAAAAACGTACTTATTTATTTTTATTAATTAATTAATTTACAAGTGTTTTAGTGCTTGATCGCAGAGAGTATGCCAGGCGGGTTGTTGAAACGGCTGAAACCGTATACATTGATAAGCAGGATCGGCATTGGGATCTGAGGGATCACCCGGTGAGCTCGAAGGCGGAGGTAAAGCTCCTCCGAGCGTTACTAAAACGTGCGGAGCCGGTTGATGACTTCTCGGGGCCAAAGGTTGCGGTACGACACCTATGGTCGGCGATAAAGCTAAAAAAATAATAATATTTTTATAAACAATTGTTTACACTTATAATTATATATTATTTATAAATTTACCGGGTTCGCATTTAACGTGGGGTACCATATCTTGAGAGAGTTTCCGCTTTTTAGACGACGGCGGTGCCGATTGCAGATTCGTGTAGACCTGGCCGATGTTCGGATCTATACATTCGACGGGGCTCTCGAGTCCCATTTGTCCGTTACCGACTAGCTGGTGATTGATCAACGGCGATACCATCGCCGGACTGTCCATTCCGTTGCCCAACTCGACTCTTATATGTCCAAAATCTTGCCGTAATAATCTATTTTGTACCATCTCGTCGTGCATCGACATCTCGGCTTTTAATAAATTTCTTCCCGCACCCATCTCTAATAAATTAGATTGACTAGGATCCAAATGGTGTATCTGTATAAAGTTTTCGTTCATTAGAGAGCCGTGCAATAGATTCGGATGTATCATCGGACTCGGTTTAAGCTCCGTATAAATCTGTTGAGGAGTGCTAGATCCGTTTTGCGTTGGCGATATAGGTATCGGATATTTGTTATCCTCTTGACTCGTCGCTACTATCATTGTGTGGTGGAGATGATTGTTTTGCGTTTGTTGAGTCGGCGTCATGTTTTGAAAGTCATGCTGTGAAGGCTGTCCGACTACGGATGTGATTTGAGACTGCGCCTCTGCCGGACTGTACGGATGTTCTGAACCGGAATCCGGCGGACTCTCGGGTAAATGATGTCTAAAAAAAATAATAATATTAAAACCATATAATAATACTGTATTCATTTTTTATTATAAATACCCTGGTGTTGCCGTAGTCCGATGAACGACATGCTGTCCATCGGATGCCGCCAACGTGGCAGCAAAATATCCCGCAGGACCACCTGTTTCACTGTTGATAAAAGCCTCCAGCTGACTGAAATCCAGGGCTTCATTGTCGATGCCGCTTACAAAGTCAGATCGACCTGCAAAAACAAAATAAATATTGTATCAAGACCTGTTGTGCGTACAGAATATAAAATTCACCCTCTGTTTGCCGTATTAATTATTTACGAAGCAAACAGTTTACGTTATTGTATGTTCGACCCCACTGTAAATCTGAACTGTTTACCTAGGAATCAACAGTTTATCGTTGACATGAACATAAATAAGAATAAAATCAATGATTTTCTGTCAATAATACAAAGACTTTGCACTAAAAATAAAATATTTATCAATCGAGCACGATTAGTGTGTATTCAATTTTAAAATTGTCTGCTTTTGGCCGGTCCATAGTGATATTGGCACATTGACCTATGATTTATATATAATTTTCCGATACGAATTTATTCGTTCACATTGAATATTGAATTTAAGGATAATATAAGTAAAACCTTATAGCGTGTGTAACACATTTATATTGAACCGATAACATTTTATTAAGGGCATCTGTTTTATACGAGATTTGCGATATGTAAAACAACAAAAATTTACAGTATTTTCAAAATAGATTAATAATTATATGACTGAGTTGTATTTTATACTATTTTTTTTATCTCCAATGACAAATATCATTCTGTTGACATTAGATTTATGCAGATTCGCCATTAAATATGCATATACACATTATATATGCATAGGGGACCATTATTGATGATATTTTTGTATTACATCTTAATTTTTCTTCTTTTTTATTGCTTAAATTTGTTTTTCGTGGCATATTTTCTCGGTCCATTATCATATATCGCCAATTGTTAAGCTCAAAATAATTAAATTATATTTTCTAGAGTCGTTACTTTATGTAATTACTCTGTTGTTTATACATAGATATTTACAGGGATGGATAACGTATGGCAGAGGTTCCCAATCTTTTTCGGTTTACGGCTCCCTTAAATAATCAGATGTTTTTCAAAATTTTTGACCTTCTTGAGAAAAGCGAGCGCAAAAAGATGGTGCAAAAATTTCGAGAATTGGGAATTTTTAACAAATTTGCCGAATTACGTCCTATTCACACTTTGGGAATCCCTAATTTATGGTATTTGGGCTTCTTTTGTGCATTTCAACAAACTATTATTGTGGAATCTATTTGTGCATATTATGAAAATTCTCCTAATTCAAATTAATACGTCCTTTATGTCAGTGATTCTTAAACATTTTCGTGCGCAGCGCCTAAAATATATTTTTTCGTAATTTATTTATTACTCTTCAATATTTTTTTTATTATGAAGAATATGATGTATAATCCCAAAAATAACGAAAGAGACGAACTGAGAGGCCCCAGACGAAATTCAATTTTGAGGCCCCTCCCCCCTTCAGAATATTTCACTACCCCTACACTCTATAATGTGCATTATATGCGCACAATTTGCAATATTTTAGATGTACATAATCAATTTATGTAAAAAGGCAGAAAGAAAAACATGTATTTTATATTTTTATTGATTGTTCTCTTTCTTTTTTTATTAGCTTCTCAATAACCGATATTAGCGATTCCGATGTTACAAATATTTATTAGTTTTAGAAAAGTTCAGAGGCCCCTGAGGACAGGGATGTACCCATGTACGATCCCTTAAATCGTTTGGCTTTAGGATAGCTATTTTCCTGAATCTATGGAACATGGCATGTGAAGCAGTCAGTGCATATGGTTCAAAATATGACCCTTAGAGTAGCCAAATGAAAAACATACCATAGCTGACGCTATTCATTTGTGAATTCAATTAAGGGAATACTGCTAAATAAACTTTCAGGCCCCCTGAATTAATGAGGCCCCCGGCGGGCGCCTTATCCGCCTAAGGGGACTGAAAGCTATACAAGGTTGGTCAACAAAATAATTTATTATTCCTTTGCTATTAGTTGAATCATTTTATCGGGGCAGCGCCCGTCCCTTCTCAATCTCACTCGCCCTTATCGCACATCTTCAACGGCTTCACTCTTAATTATTGCTGACGTCCTTTCACTCGACCTTGGAATCCAGCTGAGGGCTGATAGTTTTTGCTTGAAAAAAAACAGTCCTGTTGTCGGCGGCGCCACTACAATTTGCCCAAACGAGGGCGAATCGGCTCTTGGTCAGTGACAGGAGAGGTGGGATTTCTCCCCCAAAGGGCGGACTACATATCTCTTCTTTCGCGATATCAAAGCCAGGCTTAATTGTAGCTGGAGCTTCCCAGACTTCTGGGTCAGTCAATTCCTGACTGGCCACGGTAATTTCAAGGCTAAAGAGTTTAACCTTATAGCATCTCCACATTGCTGGTGTGGGCACGTCTGTCAGGATTACAGTCACGTTCTGTGGTCCTGTCCTTCCCTGGACGTTGCACATCACTACCTACTCTATGCTGTTCGATGCAGCATCTCCCCTACGGGTCTTCCGGTGGAGGGCCCTATTGGACACATGGAACTGGTCAGCAGTGTGATTCGCTACAGGGCATTTGCTTGCTTTGCATCGACTTTCGGAGAGTCCTGCAAGGCTATTTTCCCTCTCTCTTCTCCCGTTTCTTAAGAAATTTTAGTATTATATTTTAACAACACGTTTCAAGAAAAAAACTGCAATTGTTGCACCGAATGAACCGGCCTCAATCCGGTAGATGCGGTGTCTTTTCAAAATCATTATTTATTCTAAATTATATTATGAAACTTTTCCAAGTGTTACTTTACAGTTGTAAGAGGCGTTGATATTGATACGATAAAGAACAAGATGCTGTCTGAGCATGGATACGTCGAGCGAGAGCCCCGCTCTGGACCGTTAACATACGGTGTTGCCATTATAATAAAATTATAAATAATAGAAGCAAATTAGTCGCTCATTGACCGCGCTAAGAAAGTGAGTTTTAGCATAGTTTCTACATCTGTGGTTAACTCCATCGCACGATATAATTTCACTTTTTCGCTCAGAGACGCGTCCAATTTTTTGCTCCTCTCTCTCTCGCTCGCTCTCCGACATCATAATAATTATAAAAGTCATGTAATTGGATTCATTTTCAGCCATTTCAAGGTGAACGCTTCGCCGTAACAATGTCCGATCTTTATATAACAAAGCGCGTGCGCATGCGCATCAATATTCATGAGGAATTAACGCTCGCTTTGAAACTCTTCATGGTGGCGGCGCAGAAAGAGGTGTTAACGACTCTCTTCGATCGATTGTTGAAGAACGGTGAAGTCCGTTCGACCGCTAACTTTAGGCGCAATGCAAAAATCGTAAGAATTCAAATTAAATTATTTTTAATTTGTCTTGACATCAAAAGCTAATGAATTTTAGGGGGTTGTTTTAAAAAAAATATCTCGATTTTCTATCGCCAAATCGTTCTAACTGGAATTGACTTCTGCATACTGTTAATATGACTTCGGTGGCCTTGCTTTGCCATCAAGCCTTGATTATAAAAATTAGCAGAATAGTATTAATAAAAAAAACCTTATTTTTATTCCCTACAAAGAAACGCAGTGTTTGGTATTGCGTTTAGCAACAATTCTGTATTCCTCATTCTTCGTCAATTCATCTCTTCAAATTATTTTATATATTTAAATTTTTACAACTAGGCGCCCTGGCGCCTGTGTGCGCCGCACAATCTAGCCATATGGACGGCGCTCCCCTCCCCATCAATGTTACGTTCGTGTTTTATTTCATCTTCAGGAATAGAGGGCCATGTCCGGCGAATACAGAGACTGAAGCATCAAGCAGTGTTCGTTTTGACCGAAAATTCTTTGCATATTTTCCATTTCTTCCCACAAATAAAAAAATCCCTGAACACACCGAAACAAGTGCAATCGTTTCGTCAGAGACAGGTGTGTAAAATGTATTACAATTGGATTTTTTTACAATTTATTTACAATAAAATTCTGTTTGTCTTTAACCGATCCGTCACGGTGGCTCGAAACCATCGGCGTTGGCCGATGGGGTCTATTTTGTATGAAATGAATTTATGAAAATATACCACAAGCATTTCAAGTCAAGATATTGATAAATTCTTGAGACACGTGTGCGGTTTCACTCGCATTTGCACATGCGCAATGTTATTCTCGCTCGCATCCGGTACGGAGCGAATAGAAACGCATATGATTGTTTTAATTTTTTTTCTTGAAACTTGGGTTCCCAAATAGGCCTTATCGGCACGGCAAGGTTAATCAAATCTTTTGTAAACTAGATATTCCTAAAAGTTCGGGGATAATAAGATGCATCTAAAGCTCCATCAGCTCAAGGGCTCGGTAATTTTAGAAGATCAAAAATATGTAATAAATTAGCAAATCATGACTTTTTATTCCATTTTACGTGGCTAATAAAAAATATGCTTTTGTAAGTATGTCCGTCTATATCAGTGGTTCTTAATCGATGTATCGCGGAAAACTGATGCTTCCTGAACTTATAGGTAGTGTTCAGTCAAAATTGGAAAATCGATGAAAAATTTAGAATATTGATGCTGAAGCATCATAATCCCCTTGGGGCCCCTGATCATTGGGGGCCCCAAGACCATGCTCATTATTTCATAGACTTTCGTTTTCTTTTTTATGAGCTTCAGTTTCAGCTTCACTTGTAAGACAAGATAAATTTCATGTTTGTGTAGTAAATTTATTATTAGATTTTTTAACCTCTTCCACTCCCAATATATTTTTGATCAAATCTTCTTTCTACACTCATTAATTGTATTTTGAGAATATATAAAAATAGATTTTCATGGGTAAAATGAATAAGAAACATCTAAATTATTATCGGATTGTGACTTTTTAGGGCTTGATTCTAACAACATTTCAGAGGCCCCTAGCAGCATATATTTGGGGGGGGGGGGAGGGTTGTAAGTTGTCTAAGGATGAGGGCGAATTTTAAATGCGAGTTTAAAGAAAGGTTTCCCAGCTACACGACTTATTATCGGAATAGTATACAAATTTGGAAGATTTCATTTATAGATAAAATTTTAGGGCCCAAGAATTTAAAGAAGAATAACTTATGGAGAGAATTACTGAGACGAAAAAATAAATATTACTAAAACAAAAAATATAATATATAACTGAGTAGTACTGAAAACAAATTAATTATTATCAGAGAAACAAACGAATTATGGTTGATAAATAATTGGACCAAGAATCGCTAGAATATAAATTTATAAATCAAACGATCAATCAATAAATATATAAATCAAACGAGCTTGAGCTGAATTAACACTTTATGAGCCGTTCACGCCTTTTGGCGTGATTTTGTAGCCAAGCAAGCGTTATGAGCCGGTCACGCCTTTTGGCGTGAGAGCCATACCCCCACAGCTTTTTTTTTCTGATGACGATGCACAGTGTAATTCTACTATTTGACCACAGATGGATACACGTGTATGTTAGCTTGGATTATCATTACATGAAACTATGCGGCCCCCAGGCTAGGTTTGATGTAAAACCTTGCGGCTCATAAAGTGTTAAGTAGATTTTCTCAGGGTTTTCAAATAATATTAATATTTATTATCGTTATTTTTAAAATAGTACTTTTCCACTAAACCCTCAGAAATGTATTTCTCCCATTCTTCGTGCAGATTCGAATCTCTCATCACGATCATCGGAGCGAATATAAACGAAATCAACGATCCGCACGCTGTGATAACAATCAGAAAACGTTTTAGAATCGCTATTTATTATAAAAAACATGTGTATCGATACGTAACATGACAAATATGCGCGAGCCACGGATTTATGTTCGCATTCGCGTTGATTTAAAACAATTTGAACAGATTAATTAACCATTACGTACGTACGATTACGGTAAAAGCCCAAGAAATTTGTGAAAGTCGTGTTAATTTTTATTTAATAAAATGCGGATTATTAGTACGTGTGCAATATATTATATTTTTTTATGGCTAATGCGAATTTTGATATTTGAATAGATTTGTGTTTAATATTGAATGACGCAACGCACAGTGAGATATCACGAATCAATTATGTGAATATCATTATCTGATTATATTTTTAGTATGAATATTTTTTGCAAAGAAATCCGATAGACAGTTATGTTCAATGAATTTCATGGACACTTTTTTGCATAATACATGTTTGAATTGCAATAAAATATTTATGCGCAATTTAAATAGCAACGGTTAAATATTTACTAATGTTAAAGCATGAATTTCTACGTTTACTCTGTTTAACAATAACTGAAAAATCGATTCAATCGATATTTTGAAGGATTTTTTACGGAGATCCCTAATTTAATCAAATATGAAATTAATTTTTAAATAAAATACATTATTATCAATAAAAAAGCCATTTTCTAAAATATATGCATATTTTATTTAAAGTATTGTCAAATACCAATGGAAGTTTCTATTGATTAATGATTTATGCCATTCATATGTAAACGTGTGCGTTTATTTTCGCTCATAAGAATATTTTTACGTATATAAAAATATATTATTATATGGATACTAAGAAAAGAAAACTATTTTTATATAGTCTGGAATATATATTGATCCTACATGTTTTTTCTCGCTCGCATCCGGTACGATGTGCCGAGTGCGAGTAAAACGTACTAGTGACACGTGCCGTAAGAACTCGGTAGTCGGCGGCGTGACCTTATTCTACGGCAGGACATCGCCGAGTGTCCTTGTCATTTACGCGTTATATTGATTAGTAGAAAAATATCGACCTAATTATGAAACGTATCATTACTATTTTTATTTTTAAAAAAAATCAAGATACTTATTAACCCTTTCAATGCGGCGGGTCTAAACACGATTCTGTACGTGGAACACCCTTAACAACCCCTGAGCCGAGATACGTCACCGATATTACTGCGGAGATTTGAATCGTTACTGTTCATATTTACATATTACATGGTTTCTTGTGATATGTTGTATATTTATTGATAGCTGTGTTTATTAGCTGATTTTTTAAACAAACACCATCACTTAACTCGGTCTGGTTACATGTGTAATGACGTTGAGTTTTAAAGAATCTCGCGCATGTACGACATGCGGCCGCACCCTGGACACGATTTGTATGCGCATGTACGTCATGCGCCCCGCACTGAAAGGGTTAAGAATTCATCGGTTACAATATATTGACTTGGAATAATTGGGGTCTATTTTACAGTATAAATAGACCTCCTTCGGACAATGCGGTTGTTTTCGAGCCGCCGCGACGGATCCGTTAATATAAATCCCGACAACTGTCTGGCTCCACATTAATATTTTCTTATTTTTTTTTAAAACAAACCTGAAACGATTATCAACCAATTTTTTTATACATTAATGAAAACCTGAATTTCTTGTTAACCTTTAAATTTATCACACAAAAATATTACACCAATATAATAAAAAAAAAACGAATAAGAAAAATATATGGAGCCAAACAGTTTGTTATTGTCAACTATATTTGAAATATTATTATTTTTTTTATTAAAATAGAGATAATCATTTGAGTACAAATTTAGCATTTATCAACAATTATCTGCATTATTTCAATCTTTTAAATAAATAAATAAAAGCTTTAAGCTCTAAAAAAATTTTTTATTTTTTTCCGTCACAAGCCATTTGTTAAATAAATTGACCAAATTTATTACTCATTATAAATTAAGTTCAAAGAACTATTTAAAACCACAATTAATCAATATTCTTTTTATAATAAATTTATTTTACGGTTATCGGTAAATTTTATGGTCCATGGCTACAGCGGACATTGCATGGTGTTCTTTTGCTATTAGGGATTCAATCCCGCCAACAGTAGCGGATTTACCCTTAGGCGCATAAGGCGCGCGCCTGAGGCCCCATTAATTCAAAGGGCCTCAAAGTTCAGCTCTTAAACGATTTTTTTATTCTTTAATTTTAAATTAAAATAAAAATAATTAATAATTTAGCAGTATTCCCTAAATTGAATTGACAAATGAATAAAGCTAGCTATGTGCTAAACCCGCCAATGCCCCCCAATGGTATTAAAACTATTACTATGATATGTCATGTCAATTTTTGTAACGAAATTGACTCGGGCAATCGATATTTACATGATGCCCCTAAATCAAGGTGACCTTTTTAGGTCAATGGAACAGCTTTAGGAATAAACAATATAATTACTTTCTCTACAAATGTTAGGAAACATTTGTAGAGAAACAAAAAAATACATTTCATAATCTATGTGTTTAAAATAAAAAAAAAAGCTAAATATTTTTTTTTCTGTAAAGCGTCGATACAATTTTATTATCCGACATTGAATTATTCGTGAATAAGTGCAACTTGCCAAAGTCGTATATATTGGCGCCTTCTTGCGGAACATGCAAATGCTTTTTTGCGCATCCGATCTGGCGAAGGTCCGTCGCAGCATCATCGCGACCTCACAGGCCACCAAGCAGCCGATGGCCGATCTGCTCTGATTGGCGAATTGCAAAAAAAAGCAGTTGCCAATCATGGGACACAGATTAGTGGCCAAACTCGTAAAATATTAGCAAGTGGCCGAGGCATGCAACCGATCGCTCAACATGGCAAATTAGCCGGCGCATGGTAATCGCATTCAGGTTATCCATCATCCGTTCGCAATCTTTTTGCAACACGCGAATTCCATTCGGCGAAATGTGACCGCGACCAATATTTTGTCGATTTAAACCGATGCGATTGATGAAGAACTTAATTTATAATAAATCCATGTTATGAAATTATTTTCTAGGATTTATTGCAAATATAGATGAGCGCGCCATCCATATGGCTAGTTTGTGCGGCGCACACAGGCGCCGCACTATGCGATAGATCTTGAATTCTACTGCCAAAAATGCTTTTTGCGAAAATTCGATTTAGAAAAAAAGGCAAATGATAGATATAACATTGAAGTTTATTATGTCACTGGTTTTTTTTTTAATATTATTGTATTTGGTAACATAAGGTTCTAAAGTCAATTATAAAAAAAAATGCAATTGAAATATTATCATAGTATCAAATTAATCGAGTATACCTTCACAGTTTTTAATTGCCTATTAGTGTTATATATATATACCATATTAACCATTTCATACGCAAATTATTTTTGCCAAAACGTTCCAAAAAAAAATTTTTTTCTTTAAATTTGAAACATATAGCTATGACCCGTCATAGCTCAGAGGTAATTAAATCAAATTATGATTGTTTAAGTTAATTGCTAATGAGCGCAGATAGTATTCAGATGGTGACCCATCTGAATACTTCTGAGTGGCGCTGGTCAACAGAGGGGTGGGATGAAGGCTGACGACCTTCATTTCACAAAAAAATAATTGTCAAAAATATTAGCTGGGAAGCGGGCAGCAGCGCTCTTCAGTATAAAAATAAACACTGTGGTGCAGAAGGCAACGGGAAACCACTGCAATATATATTCCAATGAAAACCATGTCCATGGTCCTCCATAAGGGGAATCATGCCCATGGTCACGATCCTCAGAAATGAGGGAAAATGGATTAATAACTTATATAAATATAATAGTATGTAATCGCTTCACGACTCAAAAAAAAGCTATATTAAACACAGAAAAATGTTTTTATATTTTTTTCAACCCTTTTCGGTCCATTTTTTGCACTTTTACGCAAAAAAATCGTATTGTTTGTAAAGTCGTAAAATGCATTGAAAATCTATTATCAGGCTATAGCAAAGTAAGAATGCAATTGGAATAAAATAAGCTAGAGAGTGATCCTTTTTATCTATCGCGAATATGCGTGAGCGCGGAAATTGGAACGCTTCTGCTAGACGCGTATACGCGTCAACGCGCATGAAGTGGTTAAAGCGTGTTGTCACTCGTGACTCGTTATAAGCAGATAACGCCTTAGAGAAGAGAATAAACGAATACCGAAACAAACCCCCTTCTACTTGCCTGAACACAGTCGAATACCAAAAAATCCGATACCAAAAAGGTATAAGATATACGTCCAATGCCAGCAATGGCCAAGAGAGGGAAAATCTTTACAAAAAACCCCATACCAAGACGGCTTGGGTCCACCCGCTGTGGACACGAAAGGGGAGCCTTCACGTCACGTGTGAGACTCAAGTTCCTTTGGCGTCGACTGCCATTCGAGAGTGTGGTAAGGCCCATGCCCTTAGCGAGTGAGAGCCTTGTGGCTGGCAAATGATGAGGATAATGAAAGCGATTATGTATCATCTATCGATTAGCAATCAAGTTAATATATTTTCTATTTTTGAAAAAGCTTTGGGAATATATTTGAATAACCAAAACGTTAATTTTTAATGGATTTTTAAATGTTAGAACGATTCGTCCGGGTATAAGTAATTTAGTCAAAACAGAGAAAATGTATGCATTAATAACACTTTTTGAGTAATTCCATTTTAATCACACTAGGACAAAAACAAGCGAGCGATATATTTGCAAAGCATCAAATTCAATTGTGTGTATCTTTACGATTTTTAATTGCACATTATTATTATACGTACTATAATAAAGCCTATTCTATCTATGTTTATTAATATATAAATATATATAGCAATTAGGTTTATGTATTGTTCATTTCAAACAAAGGTTTTTGATGAAGAAGTTTTATATTTATTTGTCTTAGAATAATAAACAACTTTTTTATATATCATGAAATATAGTGTGAAGATATTTTCTTCAATATCAAATAATAAAATATATTTTTAAATATAATTTATTATTTGATATTGAAGAAAATATCTTCATCTATATCTATTCTAAATTTCATTAATCTAGCTTAAATGGAAAAGAAGGTACAGATTTTTTAAACTTGAATTCATGATCCGTCCCACTGTGCACCGGAGCACCAAGAGGTAAAAATAAAATAATAATGTAATAAAATGAATTACATGTCTTAAAATCGACATTAATTTATTTATTTTATATATAAGTGATTCCTCGTAGTGCCTTCTAATCCTGGGGCGGATCTTTGTCACCTGGAGGACACTATGCGATCTCCAGCAGAGACACGTTCGTCCCAACCCCGATGCCAGGACTGTGACGATCGTCCTCTAGGTTATCTAGGCTCTTCAAATACGGGCCAGGTCGCCAGCCATGAGCCCGGGAGCCGAGCTGTGCGCGGATTGTAACAATAATAATCAGACGAGGCAGGGCCAAATCGTATTGAATTGATTGTCGGATTGGGTGCTACGGGCACCTTCTGTAGCAAACACGTTACCGAATTGGCCTGGATAGCGGCCCGGCTCCTCATAGCTTCGTAAAATCTACGAAACCATGGTTGTACCAACAGCCACGTCCAATACCGACACGCGACAACACTCGGCCGGATACGAAATTTAAATTTAACTGCGAAAATTAAAAAAAATATTCGGCGATTAATATGTAAAATTTAATTAAAAACTACGAAAAATTAGTATGACTACTAAAAATCATGTTTTTGTAAATGAACCGTTGATTTTATGTAGTGGAACTTATCTCCCATTATTATAAAATAATTATTTGTAATACATTACAGTATTTAACATGTTAAAGAAAACCGATCTCTCGTATGAAAACAAAGGAAAAACATCGCATAAATTTTCCAAGTATCATCGCTATAACTAATTAAATGTTATTTATTCTTAAAACTGCTATTAAAATAGCACGAGTACTCGCTTCTTAAAAATAAACAACATTAAAGTTAACCGGTTTATAACAACATATTTTTTTATATAAAGAATATTCAAAATACAGTTAAACCCCCCCACTAACACTAAAATCGGGACCGCGTAAATTGGTGTCGTGTTATTGGGGGTATAGCCGGGCGCGTGTCGAATACACAGACGCTAGCCAACGTTTGACTGTATGCACCGCACAGACGGCCGCCCGGCTGTGTGTGTGCAGCGGAACCCGTGTTAAATGAATAGTCGGCAAGTTGGGGTATAGGCGGCGAATATTTCAATCCATCGCGTTATTCGGAGTAGTTTAATAGGGGGTTCCACTGTATCATCAAATGCGCGTATTTTCCAATCTTTGGGGCAATTTTCAATAAGTATTAAGCTCCTTCAGTGATTGTCTTGATTTTCTCTAAAAAAATCAAAACATTTAGCGGCCCGGGCAGCATGATTACTAATATTTATATTAGAGGTTTCTAACCTTTTTTCTTTAAAATAAATTATTTTCTTCATAGATTTTTTCTCCAATCTACAGCAGTGATTTTTTTATTTATTTGACTCTTTTATTAGCAACGCTAAAATCCTCGATATTTTCTCACGATTGAAGTGATATCAAAGGAAGCAGGAGTGATGATACTAACCGATCCGTCACGACGGCTCGAAACCAACGCCGCTGGGGTATATTTTGTATGAAATGAATGTATGAAAATAGACCCCAAAAATAGTAAGCCAAGGATTGATAAATTCTTCGACAATACCTTGACGTTTTAATAAAATGGATTATTATCCCACTACCGGATCAGTTTCTACCCTGGCACAACACGATATTTTTTCTCGCTCACTCGTTACGAAGCGGTAGAAAACATCGCACCCGTGCCATTATAAAACAATATTATTTTTTTTTGCAATTACGGACAATAATTTAATAAGTATTTATATTTATTTTTAAGACCTTTTTAGACAAATACAAAAAGTTTAGGACATGTAGGATTTATATTAAAAGAGTTATTCGAGATAAATCAAAAACTTGGGGTCCCAAATAGACCCCAATGACATGGCCAGGTTAAATTATATATTAGTTATAAGAATTTAAAAATTAAATACAATTTTAAAATAGAAAAAAATATAATCGACCCTCACTATCAAACCACCATAGCCCCTAGGAAGTCTACTATTGGGAAAAACTCGACAAATATCATTTTCTTAGAATATTATATATGCATAACAGCAATATTAAACCTTTTTTCATTACGTAACCTCGGAGATGTACTTCTCCATTTAATTTGGTATGTAAAACAACATTTCCTCGTCCACATACCTAAACTCTATCCATAATAAACCTTGGTTTAAAAACTTGCTTTTTTAAAACTGTAGTCGTAACTATATTAACAATTGTTTATGATAATTACAACGTTATTTAAATGTCTGATTGGTCTCACACCTACTGCAAGAATAATATTCGCTGACTTGATGGAATATTATTGTTATCATATTAATAATTTATGGAACTAACACACAAAAATGTCAAACGTGCAATTAAGATAGCAAGCGGCAAATATCAAACGTATATATTCCCATCATTATGCACGACAAGAAATGTTTTTACTGTATAAATACTTTTTTTATTGTTTTAATTTTTTTAAAACCATGACTAACAAAAACGTGTTATAAAAAATCGTGCTAAAAGGGAATCGGGTGTACGTTTAACGAGCACATTTTATTACATGCTTATTATTATTTAACATTACTGTTAACCTGGCCGTGCCGATGGGGTCTATTCATAACCCCAAGTTTTAGATTTTTATCGAATAACTCTTTAAATATAAATTCCTTTATTGTCTGCAATTGCGAAAAAAATAAATAAAAACAACAATATTCACTTCGCGCGATGTTTTATCTCGCTTGCATCCGTGGCGGATGTGTCGAGTGCGATTGAAACGTCCAATTGACACTTGCGGCGAGAGCACAGTCGGCGGCGAGTGCTCAGTCTGCGGCGGGACATCACTGGACGTGCGTGTCATTTGCGCGATTAGTAGAAACATCCAAAGTATCAAGCGAATAGTGAAGAATACATGATATTGATGAGAATTTCATCAATATCTTGACTTGAAAGGCTTGGGGTCTATTTTCCCTTATAAATAGGTCCCTTATAAATCCTTCGGATGGTTTCAAGCACCCGTGGTTAAGAAAAAAATGACACAATTATTAAATTTCACATATCTGACAGTGAGTGCATCTCATTAGCTACTTTTTCACAGTTCTAAGTCCATGATGATATTCCAAAACGAGAAAATATGGGAAGTGCACCAGAGAATTTGAATCTATATGTGAAGTTGAAAACATTAAATGCTTACATTTTAAGTTATATTAGTAAAAAATATTCTTCAACCAATCAAGTCATACGACTCTTCGAGGTTTTGATTATTAGACACGATAATTTTTTTATCAATTCTAGCAGGCCAAAATATCATGCTTGAGCTTAGTCTTAACTCAAACATTTTATGTTTGTATGTAAAATAACATATGATTCGTCTGATACCTGAAAGCTATAAGATATTAGGTAAAGCGATAAGAAATTATAGAATATAAATAACCAGTGTTATGGCTTGTAGGTAGGATGCATATTATTTCGATAATGCAAGTTAACCGCGACTGAGCTAAGTTAGTAGTCG
>JAGXCT010034457.1:0-18833 GCA_022495035.1 Philopotamus ludificatus
TTTGTTGTTTTTTTTTTTTTTTAGATACTTTGAGTTCTTTATTTTTTTGTATTATAATAATTTTCTTACGTGCGGTCCGCGCAACATTTTAAATTTGTAGCTGGCCCGTTGTAAAAAAGGTTGCTTATCCCCTTTGTAGGCCAAATATTTAGACCAATTTGTGTAACAAATAAAATCCAGAGGCTACTGTTTAATATTTTTAATATCTATCTTAATTAAGATATACATATTTATCAACGATATTATGAAAGCGTTTAGTCTCAGTCAAAGTAATAATTTTAAACATGCTAATCGTATAATCAAACTTGTAAACAATTATATTTAGATTTAATATTTAATTTTAAAACTATAAACATCCGCATTGTTTGCACGCTGGAGTCGTAATATCTTTTACAGATAATTTGTTAACTAACCAATTATACAGCAAACATAAATTTATACTTTTAAAATGAAACATTTTTCTTTTGATGTTTGTTACTAAAATGATTTTTTACCTACCTGTTTCATACATTATTTTTAAAAAATCGTTTAATTATATGATACTGGGGACTTCTGAAATGTGATTAGCATCAGGCCGGTCAGGTGAATATATTTTTTTTTTCAATTATTCCCTTCTTTGTAAAAGACGCATTGCATCTTTTGCATCACTAGTCCTCATCAACTCTCCCTTTATTTTGAGATTATAAAGAGGCTGTTTTTTTAACCAATAAATGGAGTTTTCTTCCAAATGTACTTGGGGTTCGTTCCTTAACCCATCCGTCACGGCGGCTCGAAAACAACCGCGTTGTCCGTTTATAATAGAAAATAGACCCCACGCTTTTCAAGTCAAGATATTGGTGAACTTTTTATTAAATATATATTTATAATAGAAAAATAGAAACGAACGTGTGTCTTTTAAATATACAAACATAACCCCAATAATGATAAAAAAAATGTCAATAACAGTTTGTTATCAGAATAAAAAAATTATGCCTGAAAAAATCGATATAAAATGAAGAGTATGGATATCCTTGAATTAAAACATAAATTGAATTTTTATATCGTTCACGTGCTATCTTAATTATTGTGCGTTATCTCTTGAACGAAGCAAAGTGGTGAATTGATTTCGGAGTTTTAAATAATTATATTTATACATAACGTATATTTTATCTTTGAGTCGTTGCACGTTAGGGTTTGCATAAAAAACCCGTTGTTACACTAATTGTGATACATGAAAGACATTCTTGCATTTTTTCTTCGCGTTTTTCAACAGCACAATAATAGAATTAGATGATATAAATATATTAAAAGCTCTATAAATCCACCGACACGATTAAATATAGCTCCATTGAGAGTCATTGCGATATAATGTGTGCAGTAAACACTTCTTTTTACATTTTTTTTGCATAAATATTGATTTATTTGCACAAACGTTGAGTTACTGCAGCAACGTGCGAATAGACGATAAAAATACAATTTTATAAGGAAATATAATGCAAATTTTGCAATGGTTTTATCTTATTTATTCAACATGAGTTATCCCCGCCAAACCAGTATAATGTATTCAGATACAAATAATTGTCAGTAATTATGCGTTACATTGATGAATATATTATTTTATTCGTAGAGCTCTATATATATATTTATATAAATATATATGTTGCGTTTGATAAGAGCTCTCACAATCGTATTGATGAGATTGCCTATTTATTTTTGTATATATTTTTATGACCGTGATCCGGCCATGTTGAATATGCATATTACATTGATTTGAAGACACGTAATACATCGGTAGAGCAGCTCCATCAACTTAAGCATGCTGTGTGTACTTCGGCCATTAACATTTTTTGCTTTAAATTTAACACGAATTTTATTTTTAAATGACTAATCCGGTCGTTTATTTCATTAACAATTGAATTATTACCACATGCTTTTTTTTTTTTTAATTATTCAAGTATATATCAATGTTATCCGGTTTTGCATGTGCGAAATTATTATTTCATCTTTTTTTATTTACTTGGAAACTGGATTAATGTTAATTTGTGTACCAATGAATAATATGTTAAACGTTTGCATTGAGTCATTACTTTCGGCATATGGACTAGTTGCCATTTTTTCTATATAATGTTTATATAATATGTTAATAATGAGACACGGATTTGCATATTTAATATATAATAACTGTTCGAATAGTGTTAATTAATATGTATATTAGTTAACACTGTTTGAACTCATTGATCTTCAAGATGTTTGTGTAAAATTCGTGATAACGATTTTTTTCATTATGTAAATAACCAACATATGATTCATCGTGGGTTGAATAAAATGACATATTTTGCTTTCAATTTTTTTTAATAAATAAATATAAACATGGCTTAATACTATTCGGGGCGTTGACGTGCGTATTTTCAACAGAATCACGTTTGATTTCAACGATACTGATATATTAATACATATGGAGAGTTCTTATGTTAAAAAATAAATAATACATAAATTAATTAACCAACAAAAAATGCATTTTACTTGTTTGCGCAACATTTGTTTTGGCGCGAAGTTGTGTAATATCGATTTCATCATTTTTCATCTTTATATATTTCACTGATTTTTTCACTTCCGGATCGGAAAAGCTTCAGATATTCGGCTCTTCGCGATCGACCGACGATCGCAGTGATTTTTATAATATTTTCACATTAACTGGCGTTTATTTATTAGTCACGTGTTTTTTACACAACCGCAACTCGTGTGATTTGAAGCTTGGAACGATATAAATTCTGATTTTGATCTTGCTACGGCATCCCGGACGGAGACCCATATCTCCACAAGGTCCTCAGATTTTGGTGCGCAGCTATGCATGTGTCCACAGGTGCCAGATCCTTCGCACCTGTGGAGTTTCACCTGCGACGGGACGACGATCTGATGAGATCCGATGGTGGTCAGCTTTCCGACGGAAATGGCTCTCGGCTGTGGCACTCCGCATTTGAATTTTTGAAATTGTAACAAGTTTGCATTGAAGAGCAACGTGTGTTTGTTGTGCGGTACTCCAAGCACTGCTAAGGCCATTTCGCTCAAGAACAAAAGTTTTACGAATAAAGCCATGTTGCCTGGTTCGCTGTTAGCAATACACTGAGGCAGCTGTCTGCTTTGCGCGCTTATAAATCCATTGATGACTCAAGCGGAAACCCGTAGTAAATCTGGTAGTAAGTCTTCGATGTGATGACGTATGTGGTGACAATTTCAAGCATGTTTAAAACGAAAGTTCATCAGATCAAAGTTTGTGATTTTATGACTTTTATTCAGACGCCATCATTGTATTATATATATTATTTCTTGTGTTGTAATATGTTACATATCATTTCATCAATGTATAAATGAGTCAACACATTAAAATACCGAAGATGAATCCTTTAAAAATTCCAAGCCCCCCCCCCAATCTGACCGTCAATGGATTTGCAACAATTTTGAATCAAGTTTTATTCGAATTTTCTCAATAACCTTGTGTCTTGATATTTTTTTTACATAATATATTTACCGATTGGCTATACGATTTTTCTCACGCGTATTGGTTTTTTTTTTGACTATCCGACAACTGATTGCACAGGTGGCCCTCGACTTTCGCGCATTAATTAATAATTCCTGAAAATTTGTGCGAATGATGAATGTTTAAAAATAGAAGGAAATATTTATTCATCAATGATGTATCAAAAATATTTATTTTTAATATACAATTATGGGGGACCGTAAAGTAATCAAACTTCTTGTTTGCTTGCGGAAAACATGTATTTACAAGAACATACAAAGTAATTATCGCTTTGTTAACGTGTACTCTATCGGTTTATCATTCAAAAACTTTTCTATAAATATTTTCATAAATGACAAATGTTCCATTAAACTGAATATATCGTAATCAGAATGGCAAGGGAATAAAACTTGAACTAAATCAAGAGCGCTTATCTTTTCTTGAGTCAAGTTTGCAGCATGAAAATTTTTAACTTATTATTGACCAAACCATCATTTCATTGACCTAGCCGTACCGATATGATCAATTTGAGATCTGAAGTTTTTGATTTTTCTCGAATAAATCTTTTAATATAAATCCCAATGTTTAAGATTAACAATGCTTCTAAATTTTATGTTTACAATTTGATCAACTGCAGGCAAAAAAAGAAATGTGGACCAATGTTTAATTATAAAGCAGTAATCCAGACATTTTTATTTGATTTCCAAATGAAATTCTTTATCTTTGTCTTTCAATGCTCTGAGAATTTCTGTTTGATAAACTAACATTGTCTTCAATTTTAAACCACCAGTTAGTTTCCACTCAGAAGCAATGTCAATCGGCTTTTATAAGGTTTATATCCAGGGGTAATTGATAACCTGTCTTGTCTACATCAAATATTTGGCTAGGATAATATTTTCCATCTACAATAATTTAGTACAGTAAAGAAATATTTTAGACTTCATCATCCGATTCTCAAGTCAATTTAATATTATGTAATGAATACTTAATTTTATGTTTGTCGAACCAGCTATTATTAGTCTAAAACACTTTGTTAGAATCTTCTTTTAATCTACTGTATCAATCTTTATATAAACTAAGAGTCTAAGCTTGAACAATTGAAAAACTCAGAAAGACATCGCTTGGATGCTGTTCGTTAATCCATAATGACACGCAAAAACTGCATGGAATCGAACAATTATGCATTATCAACAAAAATGTGCTAAATAGGTTTATTTCGAGATAGTCGAGAGCCTTCTGTACTTTCGTATTCTGGGGCAGTGCCAAAAATACGTGCCGTTTCTGCACCAGTTTTAAAAAAATGTAGAATACCATTTTGTATTATATTTTTTTGGTATTTGGTTTTAAACCCCATTGTTCAACTAATGCGCAGCAGTCTTAGCATTTATAACGAATACTAGTTTCTGAAAAAATCTCGTGAAATATAAACAAATAAAACTGAAACTTGACATATTTTTTCCTTATTCTGTTCAATCTAGTTCATTCGGATTTTCATTTCTTTAGTAAATTTAGTATATAATAGTAAAAAAACTTCCTATCTTAATTTACTGCCTCATAAACGCATATTTTTTTATAGTAAAGGAATTCAAAAGCTGTTTACTAGATGATAAACTGTAATGATTCGGAGGAAAAATATAGAATTGATTACAAATATGTAGTTTTTTAATAAACTAATATTAAATACAGCATGTATTTTTGGCACGATCGACACAAGCTGTTCAATTCATTTATTTTATTTATTTGTCAGACGCTCATATGTGTTTGATAACGTTTGACTCACATTCACTCCTAGATGCTTAATTATCAAATACTATCGTAAATCAATCGCGGTTGAGTCCATATAAAATCATTGTCAGCTACAAGCAATTACACTCCTTTTTTAGAAAATATTTTTAAGCTATGAATGTGGTGGGTTGTTAGGCTAACACTCATCCCCTGAATAGTGTCATATATAATTCGGAGAATTCTCTCGAAGGTCAACCAATCGGAGTACTATCCAGTCGCAAATAACACAATCGATATTAATTGTTGTTATCCACAAGTCATGACATGTTAATGACTATCCTCGGGCGTTAAAAAAATATAAAAATATATCAATGATATCAATCAATAATTCATAATTGAGTTATCCTGTACAATAACTTTATTATTACGATATAAAAATCGAACGAAATATTGCGTAATGTTTTAAATTAGAATATTCATAGCAGCCATGTAAGAATTTCAAGATCCTGATTCATTTTATGCCGTGTTTCCCAATATATAGTCATATTGCGTATGTTATTATAATAGTTTGCATACAGGAAAAAACCGTTCCGTTCTTGTAGACCCAACACATAATTTCAATGTGACAAATTTCAATGCAATGTTTCCCGGAAAGAAATATTTAAATTGTGTGCTCATCCAAATAAGGCGATACCAATAATCGTTTTTATTGGAATGCACCTGATTCTATTTTATTGCGGTTTTGAAATTACGCGGAGTAATCGAAATATTAAAAAAAATCAGCTAATATTGAATTTTCACTAGTCTTATGTATTTGTTATGCGTTTATTGTTAGACTATGACGATGACAACGATTGACACTGAATTAATATATCCTCAAACACTTTCACACTGTGGTATTCGGACTGTATATCGCGTTTATAAAACATTTGGTAGCAAATGTTAGATTTTTCATCAGTTAATCATCCCGTTTGTATTCGCAGATTGACTCATCCTGAAATTCATATGTTGTCACCCGAGTCATGAATTGAGTTGTTTAGCTGTGGCCACACCGATCTGAATTAAATTATGTAATTCTTTCCGCTCATTCATTGACTCATGAAGATGCTAGAAGATACTATTATGAATTTAAATTCTGAACCAAAAACGTCACCTATTAATTGATTGAGAATATCTCGTGGCGATTTATTTTTAATCTATTCATATTAGCAGTTGCTTGCATCACATTATTTATGGTATTTCATAAAAATATCAGTATCTCCGCCACGAAATTGTTTCTAGGTCATTATACTCGAACAACTTGCCTTGCAGACGATCGGAAGTTTATTGACTTTGTTAATGGTGTATAACAAAGACTACCGCGTGCGGTTGATTGGTGTCAACGTGCATCGCAAATCCTGTTTCCTACTCATCCCATAACAATCGGGTCCGTCTGCATATTTTGTGATTCATACTAAATTATTTTAATGATGCTTATTTCAAAAATAATATAAAGCTATTATACTATATATGGGCACATAGAAGGTTGTGGCAACGGTTTTTCCAATCTTCTAAGCACTTCTGATACGAATGTATTATGTTACGTTTAACTCCATTAGGGATTCTGTCTTCATCTCCTTAACTTTGTGGCACAAAGTTGTAATTTCATGGTTTTTATTCATCTTCGAAAATAAGAGGAAGTGGTTGGGAGCCATGTCCAGCGAATACGGAGGCTGCGGCATCATATCAGTGATGTTTTTTAAAAAAAAGCTTTTTCTTCAATATAAATTTACTACAAAAACACGTAAAACCCTTTCGATTAACAGAACACACTTTCGAGAGTCACATAATATTTTTTTAAATTTATTTACGTTTCTCGATGACTGTAATATAAACTAGTTTTCGATTTCGTTTTTTTAGTGTTTATCAAATATTTTCTGCATGCATCAAAATATGGTACAAATAAGGTGATTCACGATTACGTCATCTTTGACATCAATCTATAGCGGAATCCCATCCACACATTAATTTACCTGCCATCATCACAAACATTCTACAGACGATGGATGTTAAAGAATCAACTTTGAAACACTTACAAGCTATTATAAGCTTGAGGATTAACGATAGAAAAATATGTTAAATATGTTTATATAAAAAGGTTAAAGGACTAGATAAGTCTAAGAACTATCAAAAAAATATGCTTAAATAAATGTCAGCATTTGCTCATATCAATGATGAAATTAACCTATTGGTCTATACGGAATTGCGAAAAAAAAATAAAAACAACTGTATTTGCTTCTATTGCCACGGGCGTGATGTTCTTTATTCACTCGCATCGGGCCAAATGCGAGTGAAACGTACTAGTGACACGTGCCGCGAGAGTTTGGCGTTCGTCGGTAGTCGGCGGCGTGTACTTTTCACGAATAAGTCAATATATTGATAGAGAATTCGTCAATAACTTGACTTAAATTGCTTGGGGTCTATTTTTCATTATAAATAGAACCCCTTCAGAGGATGCAGTTGTTTTCGAGGGTGGCTGAACAGAACCCCGACGTAAGTCGAGAACTGACTATATTGTATTCATTTTCAAATTAAAGTTCATAGAAAAATGTAATCAATCGAGAGTGAAAATATTCAAGTGTTATTTTATTGAATTGGCAATTAATCATTACATGCACGTTGACGCGAATACGCGTCAAGCAAAAGCGTACCAATTTTCGCGCTCACGCATATTCGTGTGAAGCCAGATGCGCGCTTAAATAAATCACAGTTTTATTATTGTATCTTCTCGTCAATTATGAAAGGATCACTCTCTAGCTTATTTTATTCCAATTGCATTCTTACTTTGCTGTAGCCTGATAATAGAATTTTAATGCATTTTACGAATGTACATGCAACACGATTTTTTTGCGTAAAAGTGCAAAAAATGGACCAGAAATGTTTGAAAAAAATATATTTTATTATTGGTTATTTATATGGTTCAAATTAAAAGCAAAAAAAAACAATTTTTTTAACGTTTTGGCAAGTGGTTAATTCAATATAAATCACGCCTTTACTTGAGTTGTTATCAAAACAATTCCCAGAAAAAATTGAGATAACGTAAATTTATTCGCGATAGCTGGTCAATGTATTTTTAGCACGATTTATTTAATAAAACGGATTTTCAACCATCGTAGCTAACTGATTGTTCTTGGTGTGTCCGAAGGGACGAAGGGAATTTAACAACGACGAGCACGCGAAGAATGGCAATTTAAAAGCCATACAAAATCATTATCATCTGTCACGATCAAAAAAATTCTCAGAAAAAAACCGAGATAAAAAAAAATATTTTAATTCTATAGATTGTTTATTAAAATTATCATTAAAAAATAGTATCACTCCGTTTCTAAAGCAATCAGATTTCATATGGCCTTCCCTAAAACACTATTGGTGACATTACTGAACAATACTGAACTGGAAATTAATAATATTTTTAACCGATCCGTCACGGGGGCTTGAAAACAACCGCGTCGTCCGAAGGGGGTCTATTTGTAATGGAAAATAGACCCCAAACATATCAATTCAAGATATTGATGATTTCTTATCTTGACATTTTTTGAAAAAATGGATTATTCTAAGAATGAAAATGGTTATTCGTGATATACTTCATAATTTGTTCGATATTTTGAATAATTTTACTAATCGATATGACTCGTCATTGACTAGTGTATTCGGCGATGTCCCGTCGCCGACTGAGCTCTCGTCGCATGTGTCAATCGCACGCTTTCACTCGTACTCAGCACATCTTATCGGATGCGAGCGAGAAAAACATTGCACCTGTGGCAACAGAAGCGAATATTGTTGTTTTTTTTCCTCAATTGCGGACAATAAAGGATAATGATTATTCTTTAATTTAATAATATATATACTATTAATTTTATTGCAATTAGTTAGGGAAGTTTATATATTAAATGAAAAGCATAAATAAAGAAATAGCGACGTCCAAAAAATCGAGTAGAAAGATAATCGGTATTAACATTTAATGTTAATCATTAACCATATAATAAATTTATCATTATTTTGAATCATTTTTCATGCCTCACGCATACCAAAAGTTTAATTAATTCAATATGAAATATAGGAGATTAAAAACAAATTCATTATTTTATAAATATAATATTTATTTAATACAAAAAAAATGTAATGCATATGTAAATGCAGATTGACTCACGGATTAATGTGCAGGTGCTACAACTGCACTATAAGTAAAAGAAAAAATGTATAATAATATATAACAACAGATCTCATGTTGTGGATTGGATTAATATTTATATAATCACTGCATATTGAGTTTATATAATATTTAAATTCGATAGCATTTGCCTATCAATAATATTACACCATTACAGATACGATCTCATATTGTTTATATCGATATTTGACATATTTATTCATTTATAAATCATTTTTGATGTTGTTTTTTTTTCTCTTTTAAGTTGTTGTTAGCCCTTTCTATTGCTTAATGACCTTAATATGTAAAATTGATACATATTACTCAATAAACCTTCAAGTTTTTAATCAATGTACTTAAGGTCGGTCGGATAAACCGTTGCTTAATTTTTTTTCAATATTATATGAGACCCAAGAATTGTATTTACTTCTTGAAGTGTTGTTAAAAAAAAACTCCACGTGTCAAGTGCATGGTCCATTCTATTTTAGATGATCGTATGGTAGACGCTTATAAGAAAATACGTGATTGATATAATACATATTTATTGTCAATTTTCAAATATATTATACATACGTTAAATTAAATACATATTGATGCAATATATTAAAAATAAAAACATAAAATGTTTACTAATTTTTAAACTGTGACACGTGATTTGCTAATCTCATTTTAAATGAATATTCAATATAAGATTCGAAAATCACATGTATAGCTTTGTGTATATAAGCAATTTGCGGTTCGCGGTTTAATTTGAATCATGTGTAATTAAAAAGCGGAAAGACGTAAATCGTTTGAATATATGAAATAATAAAACAAGTTACAGCTGGTATAATCTTATCACATTCCTTTTCAGTTGTATGAAACCAATTGACGCACAAATCGGGGATTTATTAATTATTTTCTTGGAGTCATAGCGATGAAGTGTTTCCTGGATAAATATCTAAATCCCTCATTGTTTGATTGTTACAAACACAAGCTGTGTGATTCGAAACAAAAATAGATTCATATCGTGTTTTGTTAGTTAGATGGTCTAAAATGTTATAAACTAGTTCAATTTCAATTTGATCTTGAACTGAACAACACCAATTGCTGCTGCAGTATCCTGTCTCCATATCGCAACGATTTAGCACAGTATACGGAGGAAATGCGCGTTCTGAAGTTGACATTCTGCCCTCTATAAAATAATTATATATTGATTATTAAATTATTTATAATATCATTAAATAATTATATTGAAATGAGTAATACACATAAAAAACCTTATCTTGGAATTAAAAAAATAATTCGCACACGATTACATATTGTTTATTAATATTCACGTCCGATTCGTCACTCTAAGACAGTCAGATGATTCCTCGGTCACGATGAACTCGCGATGTCTATAATTTTCATTTAATATTTTTTTATTTTAATTTTACGTAACGCTAAATTGTTTTAATAAACACATTTATGGGCATCAATTGTATATAGTTTATTATAAAAATTTTAAGCTCGTTGTTCAACATTGATTCGGCATACTTGAAATCATTGTAATGTGCTTATTTGTTTTTAGTTTCTCGACGTGCGTACACATTCGCGTAATGCAAATAACTTAAACACACAAGTTCATTCATGATGCGGTCGCTTCAGGCAGAGGCGTTTTTTTGGCATCTGTTGTTTTGCATAAGTGGCCACCCAATTCGAAATGATGTGTTAATATATCATACATACATATTTATATACCAATATTCATAGAATAATTGACAGGTTTTTTTTTAAATGTGCCAGAGTTTATCGCGAAAAAAAGGTGCCGCATTGCCGCTCAATTACGTTACAAAAAAAACCCATGTACATATGTGCAGAACTTTTTTTAAAAAAGGTACCGGGACTCAGTTATTGTCAAGCCCATAACTAAAATTATATTCAAATATCATTTAAAGGCATATTTTCCTGTCACGAAAAATTCAAAATTAAAATTTTGGTACTGAACGAAGCTGTCGTATTTTAACCCGTTGTACTCGAATGTCGCCTCAGAAGCGGCATCGAAGTTTGCCGCTTCACTCGAATGTCGCCGCTATAGCGACATGAAACAAATCAATCGCGTATCATTTATAAAACTATTATTTTAGGTTTTTAATATTCACTATATTTATAAACAACGATAATATTGCACAAATACAAAATAATAATTGATTAAATAACACGTGTTGTCATTTGGTTTTTGCTTAAATACACTGGATGCATATTTTTTTTTTTACAATTTGTGTATAATGCAAAGGCGTCTCATTTATTATGGCTTTATTTTTTAACTAGCTCACTATATTACGAATCAGAAATTTGACTATAGAGTTTTTATATTATTTACAATAATTTTAAATATACTAACTGCACTGGCAAGGAGCTGACTGTTCAGTGTAATGATAATAAATTTGTATATGGCTTTTTTTTAATGAAAATACTCATTACATTGAGCCTATTGCAAAGTTGATTAATCCTAAAAAATGCTTTGGCGGTATGAGGACAAATTTCGAGTGCAAAAGGTTAAAATTATTACCATATTAATTATTAACCGATCCGTCACGGTGGTTAGAAAAAAATCGCTTCGTCCAAAGGGGGTATCTCAGATACCCCAAGCATTTCAAGTCAAGATATTGATGAATTCTTCATCAATATATATTGTATTTTTTTTTAAATATATAATAAGAATAATAATGGTTATTCATTATATGCTTAATAATTTGGTTGTAATTTTGGATTTTTGACAGAAACGAATATTGTTGTTTTTTATTTTTTCGCAATTGCAGACAATAAAGGAAATGATTATTTATAATATTTATTCTTTAGACCTTTTTAGATAAATGTAAAAAGTTTGTGATATATTGGATTTATATTAAAAGAGTTATTGGAGAAAAATTAAAAACTTTCCAATAAAACCCATCGGCACTAGGATAAATGTTTTTTTCACTTTAGACTAAGAAAATCTGCCATTTGTGAAATAGTTTTGACCGAATTCGCTTCAACTTGAATGTGTATTTCATCAACTCATTTTGCAATTTCACTACCCTCTCATTTCGGGGGCTTATTTTTAAGTCAAAATTTATATTGTGAAATTGTTCAAATCATATCACACATTCTTCATCTTGTTCGTTACAAATCCTTCCATTTGACATAGGATGCAAAAAATGTATTTTTTTTAAAGTTGATCAAAAATACACGGTAAGAACAATGAGATAAAAACGATTACATTACTTTTTACATCTATATTTAAATCGTTATTTTGAAATCCAAATTTTGTGCGCACACTTTATTTAAAAATTATCAAATTATATTAAAAACAACAAAAAAAACCACACGTGGTTTACAAATGTAGTTGCATTATTATTGCAAAACTCATTTATAAGACAAATACATTTTTACAACATATGTTTACCGGAATAGCAGAGAGAAAGCCGGGCTTTTCTTCAGATATGTTGACACTTGAAACCACGTTATTCCACTGGGCAAGCGCAAAAATCAAACGGCAATATTGGATTACCGGTATAAATGAATAAGTTGGTGATAATTTTTATAGTAGGGAGGTATGACTTAACCACATAGATATAAGATTTGAATATGAATAAAAATAAATCGAAGCATAATTTAACCATCGAGAAATCAATTTTTAAGCGATAAATGCTAATTTATCGCTTAAATGGGCTACCATCATAAATGACACAAAGTGGATATTTCGTTTGTTTTCAAACTCAGGAACATTTTGTGGGTATAGATGTGTTAAATATTGCCCAAAGGTTTAAAATTGTAAGGGAAGAAAATAGCATAATATATTACAATTTTAATATTAATATTAATACAATTTAACAAAAATCAGCTTATCATTATTAAATAAAACATGTTTTTTTTAAAATAATTATGATTTATTTTACCGCGTAACTGACAATGCCATAACCGCATTTGAAGATACATTTAATCAACTTAAATACCACGGAATATCTTTTAATTTTTATATTTAATTTTTATTTTGCAAACAACATTTTACATGAGTAAGTACTCATCGTATATGACTCATGTGATACAGATGCTATTCAACCATGTGAACAATTTAAATTCCGCAGATTATAGATTTATTTAATCAAATTCTTTGCTACAATATGACAGAAAAAATCAATATTAAATACTATAATCAAAATACATAATTTTCCGAAAAAATTAATAAATGCCTTGTGGAATTTGCTATGTTTTTTTTTCAAAAATCTATCGATAGTTATGATTGGAGGGCCTGCTGTTACCACGGAAACACTTATTTTTAAGTTCACTGAAACCGGACTAATCATTTACCACAATTTGCAATTGCTTCTAGAATCTCTTTCTTCTTAGCAATAATTGAATTAAGAGTCCTTGATGCTATCGTCTTATTAAATCGTTTTTTCTTGGATTTCTTCCAATTTCTTGAATTATGTTATTTAAGTATTTAATTATATGGCAGTCGAAGAGTAACTAATCACCGAAAGACGTCCATTATTTCCAGGACACCCATTTATTCTTAGTCTTAACTCTTCATGTGGCGATTTGCCAAATATACTAAAATAAGTGCGAAAGTTTGTGTCACCGGCAGATTATCAACACAAATCCAACACGCAAAATCAAATTATAATTGAATAAAAACCTAGCCGTGCCGATGGGGTTAATTTGGGACCCCAAGTTTTTGATTTTTCTCGAATAACTCTTTTAATATAATCCCTACATATCACAAACTTTTTGTATTTGTCTAAAAGAGTCTAAAAAATAAATAAAATATTCATTGACCTTTATTGTCCGCTATTGCGAATAAAAATAAAAAAACAACAATGTTTTTTCTCGCTCGCATGCTGTACGATGGGCCAAGGGAGAGTGAAAATTATACTAGTGACACGTGCCGCGAGCATTTGGCGGTCAGTCTATCGGGGGCGTGTCCTCAGTCTAATGCAGGACATTGCCAGATGTGGATGTCATTTACGAGTCGTATCGATTAGTAGAAAAATGTCAATGATATCATGATTTTTTTTCTTAATTATAAATTCAAGTTATTGATGAAGATATCTACAATATGACTTGAAATGATTATGGTATATTTTCAATTGTAAACAGACCCCCTTCGGATGATGAGGTTAGTTTCAAGTCGCAGCACAGTGGGACGGATCATGAATTAAACTGCCAAAAATCTGTAACTTTATATTTTTATTACACATATTTTGTTAAATAAAATAAAGTAAAACGGAAACTATTTTTTACTTTATCTAATATTTATATATTTTTAACTCTCGTAAATCTAATAGTAAAACGTCATATTGTTGATCTCTGATCATAAATAAACGAGGAAAATTGAGTTCAAAGAGCTTACTTGCGATATTGCATATCTGGAGAATGACGAGTAAAGGAATGCGAGTTACACGCCGGATTCAAACCGGAAGATTTTAATATCGAGATGTTTGAGTTTACCACTTAATCGCACGGATAATCCGATCTATTTATTTTTAATTCGTATAAAAATACAATTACATATACATTTCTAAATGCAGACTTTTATTTAAACACTGTTATTATTTATTAGAAAAATTAAGATTTAAGTTTGCTTACAAGATTATTTTAACGATTTTCCGATGTGCCCTAATAATGTCTCAATGATAGCCATTGCTGTGTTGTGACTAATGCGATTGATATTCATCTCTTCACTTGCATCCTCATTCTATTTCTCATTTAGTTGAGATGCGAGGTTTATTCACATACATACATGGATCTTATTCTAACCACTCTTTTTAATATCGACATTTTCAAAGCCCCGTAATTTATCATTAACCTTGATAGCATCTATCTCTTTAAATGATATTTGTTTTGTAGCTTTTTAAAATCACCAAAAGCATAACTTTGTGAGTTAAAGTTTATTTATGACAAGGAGTGATTGTTTCTTTAACGTATTGGTTCCTAAACTCACTATGCTTACGCCTTCTTAAAGCAAAAGCCCGATCATGGATTCTCAAGTGAAATAGCTCAACATTTTTATTTATTTTATTATTTAAGTGGCTTTATAACCCTGCGGAGGGTCTTTGCACCTAGAGGACACTACGTGATCTCTAGCCAGATGTCAGGACTGTGACGGTTGTCCTCCAGGTTATCTTGGCTCTTCGAATACGGGTCCGTAGATCCGTAGAATCTATGTAACCATGATTGCAACTAATTTCCAGTCGGTTTATTTTTTTCGTAATGAGGCGTATGACTGTACTAAATCCACATTCTCCTAAATAGGACGAAGAGGAATCAATCAACAGCTTGTGTAAAGTGACCCATAATGCAGGAAATAAAATAAGTATCTGTTTTTGTGACCAGAAATTGTGGTTTCCTTGTTTAAATGTTGGTTTCGGCTCCTCTTGTTTGGATAAATCAATAAGTTGCTTCTGTATTAATATGAATTCATCCAGGCATACTTGCAAAAGTGTCCAACACACAATCACGGATAGCCAAGTGAAGAACGTCTTTAAATATTTGGCTAAAGTCATCAGCAAGAGTCGTTAAGTGTTGACAATAAGTATTGTGTCACAAGGACCGCAAGAACTGCTTTAGACGAAGCAGTCTTTGTAAGCAAACACTTCCAATGTAAGCCTGCATCATCGACAACTTCCGATTTTAATTATACTCAACTCTATTTTACACGGTAGATACGTTCAACCACCAATCGTGTTGTAAAGTGAAGTGTAAAAAAGGTAATAATGAAAAACATTATACAAAATATTATTCATACAAATGTCTTTTGATAAGGAAAAATATAATACTAACGACACGTCTAGTGTGTTGGAATCTAATGAGGCTATTTGTTTGTTTTTTTATAATCCTGTGTTGTTGAATTTCTTATTATGAGGAAATCTGTTATCCACTGATATGTATTTATTGTTTCACAAGTTGTTCATTGCACATTCTTGATATCCAGCTATACAAATCTGCAGACCCCTTTGGACTTTTAAAAGGTCGGTATCATCTTCTTATCATCTTCTTTAGGTGTTCCGGCGTGATGAATTACAGCTAACATTGCTAACCTTGTTGAGTAATAGTAATACTTAAATACTTAAAGTGGAGGTCCCCTAGGAAAGAGGAAAAAAGAGCAACAGTATCAAAACTAAGTAATTTGTCCTCATTGATAGGATTTTCCTTCTAATGCTATACTAGTTCCATTTGTTAAATTATAGTTAATCATTTAAGGACCAGATATAGATCTGGTTATTGATGGGTTAGGTTCTTAGTCGTATATGTATTTTTTTTGATAAAAAAATATGAGGCTTTTGTGGAAATCTTTAAATTAATTTAAGATCGCGGCTGGAGGTGGTCCTTGTGTTGTTTTTTATTCCCATAGCTTAATAAAAAGTAATGTAAAAATTATTATTTCTACTAATCCGTCACGGCTGCTCGAAAACAACCGACTAAGCTCTCGCAGCACGTGTCACTCGCACTTGGTACTTAGTACCAGATGCGAGCGAGAAGAAAATCCCGCCCGTGACAGCCGAAGCGTAGATTGTTATTTTTACTATTTTTTCTCAATTAAAAAACAATGCTTATTATATTATTTATTCTTCAGACTTTTTTAGACAATTTCGGAAAGTTTGTGACACGTAGGATTTATATTGATACGTTCCGTGCCGCAGTACATTTTGAGAAAATGAGTACCTGCGCCACTAAACAAATTATAGTTTATATTATGTATACATATATAGGCTTCATAAATAATGATTTATTTTTAAAAATAAACTGATTTTAGGTGATATTGTGAGCGTAGGTCACCGGTGACCTACGCGGCGTCGTACGGTAATACATGTATGTATATTCTACATAAACTTTTGTAGTCCAAACAAATTGTAGCATGCCTAATTTATTACTTATTATATTTTTTATTTATCTATACCCCTAGCCTAATTGAAGAGGCTAGTTTATCCTTGAAAAAAAAAAACCTGGAGGTTTATTAAGAATAATTGCATTTTCAAAGAAAATATTGGAAATTTTTATGTGCATTATATTCAGAGGCGCCGTATATGTCACATTCAATGTTAAAATTCCTAGTAAATGTGACTGCTGGGGCACTGGGACTGTTTTAAAAAAAAAACCTATTGGCGCCCTGGTCAAAAACATGGTAGGTCATCGGTGAACTACGCGGCGCGGAACGTGTTAAAAAGGTTATTCGAGAAAAATCAAAAACTTGGGGACCCTAATAGACCCTATCGGCACGGCTAGGTTAACATCGCCAATGATAACCTTCTCCTTGTATTATATCCGCCCAAATATCTTCGGTTGCATAAATCTGGTTTGCCATCCGGATGAGGTGTTAAATGCAATGTGCTATAATTTTGCTTTATGTGTTTGGACCGTTGATTGGTATTTTGATTGAACATAGATAAAATTGCATTAATGTACAATCTCGTTTAAACACCTCTATATTATATTATATCATAAGTAGTTTGGTTACCAATTTTTCATTCTTCGGAAAGCTCCCCATTTTTCGAGTTTTCAATATATGAATTGAATTCATGCACGGATAATTCGCAGAATTCAGTTACAACCATCTATTATTAGATGACTTCATTCAAATTTTATACATGACACAATAAGTGCCAATATGTGTACAAATGATTATTAACGATCATGTGATACACATGCAAAAAATAATTTTGAAGAGTGCACTTTGAACACAACAATGTTTCGGCATGCGATAATAACACGTGTCACAAAACACTTTTAGCATCCGGCGTTAGTTTTCCGGGACATTCGTACCAGTGAATCCCAGGAAAGGCGGGAAAATTATCACATGCATAACAAACGATATGATACATTTAGATTTGCGGTCAGATTATTGACGTTTGCGTACGTCATTTTGACGTAGGATCCTCAGACATAAGTGGGTGTATCGCACGAGGAAAAATGGAAATGAAAAGTGGCATAATTTGTCATCAAACAAACGTATTGAGTTTATGAGTAAAATGGCATTCTATAGCAATCGCTCATACCGGATATTGTTTTTGAAATAGGAAGTTTTTGGGCTTATTTCTATATAAGGATAAAAGCGATTAGCCAATTACGTTCAATGATAAATAGAGTGGACTCGATAGTTTAATTTTATCCGCAATAAAAATCAATATGGCGGACGTTGGGCGAGATACGTCATTTCCGGCAGGGGGCCACGCGATAATCCGCATTATCACTTATCACACGCGACAAATCTATTAATAATACTAGACCTATTTATTTAAAGTAGCGGTTAAATTATTTGCGGTATCGTTGACTATGTAGAGCAGCCATATCTAAGTGGTATCCCGCGATTTAAGATTTTGCTTAGTCCTTTCGAGGTTTTCGACTATTTATATATTTTACATTTTTTTATTGATAAAATCAAATAATAAATTATGTGCACGTTAATTATAATAATTTGGA
>JAGXCT010034458.1:0-24938 GCA_022495035.1 Philopotamus ludificatus
TCTTAACCATCATGGAGTCAGATTTAATCATGCGCGGAGTATGTACCCCCAAAAGGTTAATATGTCTGCAAGTTATCAGCCTATTCAGGGATCCTCAAAGTGTGACCACTACACTTTCATTCCTTGATCGAACAAAAATAGCATACAATGACGTAAGTGTGCTTCTTATTTTGTTGGCCTTGACATCTTTCCTCCTTGATAGAAAAATAAAATAACCGAAAAATAAAATAACGGGACCGTGTCTCGACACATACTAAGTGTGAATGAGCTCATCCAAGAAATTTTATGACTCCCTAATATGTATATCATAATTCACCAATCAATTTCCTTGTATAATGCAGTGGTTTTTCCTCTCCAGTTTTTTTTTATGTGCTGAAAACCGCTGCTGCTCAATATTTAATTACCATAATAAATTTCATCATATTGTTTTATTAATTAACTTACAATAATGTACACGGCGCTCGTATACACACGAGCAAGAATGTGCCGAGGGCTTCAATCGATAGAGTGCTCTATAAAATTTACAAGGCCCTTTGACACCGAGCTACGCCCGAGCACATGGTCTCGTTAACAGCCTTAGCTGTGAAATATTTAATGATGTTATGGATACGTTCGGGCGTGAAATAACTTGTGTACAAAGACTCCACTTATCGCCCGGTTAATATAACGATTTCCTCTTCGGCGGTGGTGGAGGGACGTAGGGTCCGACGATTGCATATCTGTTAATTATATGCCGGTCGATTGCCATCACTAGACGCGTATTGTTATCATCGATCTCCAGCTGGGTAAACGCAATTAGGTCCCAGAGGTAGAACGGCATTCCGACCTGAAATTGAATCGCAGCCTCGCCCGTCGACAATGGGCCCGTGTTCACTCTCTTCTCCCAATTAAGATACGTACTCCATGCTCTCTCCATATACTCCATGTTATCCACGTGCTCCATGTTCTCCATGGGGCGGTCGCCTTTTGGCGTGTTCGCACACTGCACATTCAATGGGACTCCAATTTCGAACAGTGGATCGAGCCGGGCCAACGTTTAGCCATTCCATCCCTGATTAATCCACTCTGTTCAATTGTCGATTGTACAAGGAGAACTGCGCCAGTGATTCTCGGATTGGATTATCGGAATTCTCGATCGATCAATCAATCATACTAATCATTTTATCTGGACACGCGGTTTGTGATTGTGCGGAAATAGTCAAGGTGACCGAAACGATGGACGAGCGTAACATACGAATTAGATAAGCATGATAACACAATCTGTCAAAACTTGAAATTTAATTCGAGCAATAATGTTGCAAAAATCTATCTAGGCACTCTATATGTTGACTGCAGTTTTCGACAAATTTAACTAGATCTGAAATTCCCTCTGATTAGATTATCATATTACGGCTATCATCAAGTCCGACTCTGATGCCGCATGCGGCTCTTTGACCACTTAAGTGAGGCTCTGGCACAAATATCCACGGGTAAGCAGACGAGGCCAAGAGTATGACCGGCTTAAGAAAGGGGTTTGTTGCTATTTTGAAAGAAAAAAATAATCATAAGATACTTTCTTACCATTGCATCATGTGGGGCTCTGTGAGCAGACATTTCCAGAAGAAATTTGTAAAGTTATGGAATTGGTGAAGCACATTTTAGCTAAAGCTCTTAATCATCGCCGATTCAAAGAATTTTTAGTTAAAATGGAGAGTGAGTACGATGATCTTCTGCCTCATAACAAGGTACGATGGTTATCAAGAGGGACAATTTTAAAACGTATCGAATCCCTATTACCAGAAATCAAAGCATTTCTTCTTGAGAAGGGTGTTCACTATCCAGAACTAAGAGACGATCAGTTGATCCAATTTTTTTATTTCATAGTAACATCTCATCTAAATCGGCTTAATCATAAACTATAAGGGAAAGGAAACACAATTTTTTCGATGTTAGAAGAAGTCATTTCATTCGAAAACAAATTATCCCTTTTTGCTCAAGATTTTGAAAGGGAAACATTGTTTCACTTTGTGAGTCTGCTGAAGCATCGCCAATAAAATAATTCATCTATTAACAAACACTATTTCAAAACAACCATTATAAATATGAGGGAAGCATCTCTCAGCAGCTTTCATGAATTTAAAAAAAGCAGAACGACCTTAGCATTCGTTAAACAGCCTCTTAATGCTACGATAACAGATTTGAAATTTTCTTCTTTTGGCATTGACATTGGTAACATTGAAATTACTGGATTTAAAATACAAGGAAATATGAAGCTCTAAATTTGAACGTCTTTGTGTTGATTTGGAAATATTCGAGAAGAACTAATGTGAGCTTAGTTCACAACATAATTGATCTGCTTTGAAAGACCTGGAAAAGAAAGACATGATCATCTTCAACGCCTGGAAAAATATTCCTGACTCTTATGATCAGTTGAAAAAACTCGCGTTTGCTGTTCTTTCCCTTTTCGGTTCTACATATTCATGCGAACAATCGTTCTCAAGCATAAACTTTATCGAAAGTAAACTGAGAAGTCGTTTTATTGATGAGAACCTGGAATCGTGCCTAAAATTAAGAATATCAACAAACCTGACTTACTTATATTTTCCAAGGAGATGCAAGGGCATTCTCTGCATTAAGTGTTTGTCAGTCATTATCATGATTTAAATTTATGGATTCCTTATTACTTAATATTTTTTATCAAAGAATAACATTTTTATTAAGTACGAAATCAAGTTTTATTCAGTGTAGCCGTAATTTAATGAAGTGCTCAAATTATACTAAAGGTTTGCTAAATTAATAAACAGATTTGGCTCTCAATTTTTTTGTTAATCGTTGTAATGTACATATTTGGCTCTTTGGCTAATAAGTTTGCCAACCACTGATCTAGCATAAGCGTGTCAAACTCAAAGAATTAAACAAGAACATCGATAATATTAATTTGTGTCCAGAGATTGGACAGAGAACAAGTTTTAAACGCCAGCAAAGCTACTGAAGGTATTAAATAAATGTATAGTAAAGTGCTAAGAGCATTTAGACTAGAAGATTAGTTATTAGTTTAGGCTTAAAAGGTTCAAATGGGGAAATAGACATCTAAATGATGCACCTGAATCTGGACGACTTTCCAAATTTAATAATGACATATTGAGATCCCTATGCTAGTTAAATCCTCGATTAAACTTCAAGGAATTATTGCAGACTCAAATTTTTAAGTGCCTCTAAACAGTTACATTTGCAACGCATAGAACTATCCGAAGATAACAAAAAAGAGCGGAGGAACACATGCAATTCTTTGCTGTCAAAACAAAGAATTCGATCCTTTTTAATAAGAAATAGATCGTTTACGATATCATAAGTCAAAAAATGCAATGACTCTCTCAGACAACTCTCTTGCCAAGCCTGGCATGACGCTCCGAAAAGTTTCATTTGGTGGAATGTAAAAGGATTAATTCATTATGAATTATTAAAACCAGGTAAAACAATCACTGCAGATGTTTAATGTCAAGAATTTTAAAGATTATACGCGAAAATAAAAATCAAACGTCCGATTTTGTTTAGCAGGAAAAGAATAATTATTATTATATAAAGCAAAAGTGATCTAATAAAAAAAAATCAGGAGTTAACCTTGGACGAAAATCATTTAGCAAACAATAATCGGCTAGAAGCGTTTGAAATGTGGTGCTATTGAAGAATGTTGAAGATTTCATGGATGAATAGTAACGTCAAGAGTACAAACGTCCATCACTTCTGAAGACCATCAAGGAGGGGAAAGGATTGAGAGCTCTAGAATTGTTCTAGCTCGCCAAAAGCAGACATTCATATAAAACAAGGACATGTAGATCGCCTACTTTTTGAAAATAGACAAGGCACCTGAAGGACAGATTTTTCAAAAAAGGAGTTGTGAAAAAATGCGGGATTACTTTCGGGTCCCCCTAATATTAATGTTTTATTTTTTAAACTTCACAGTTCTTCTCTGTATCTTTCTTATATCTTATTCTATCGATTTTATGCAATTAGGAATTTATTTGGTAGCTAGCGCTTTTCCGAATCTTCTAAGGATTTCTCAAAAAAAAAATCTGGTATTGTTTTTAGCACCTTTCTGTGATTTTGTCATTATGTCATCAATGTAAACAAAGCTTCGTTCCTCTATGTTTTTTTTCATGTTCAGAAATAGGAAGAAGTCGTACCTAGACATGTCTAATGAATACGGAGGCTTACGTACATATATAAAGTAATAATTCAATATGGCAATCAATGACAAGATTCGTCAGAGATAAGTGTATCAACACAACAAAAAAAATGTAGTAATTATTTTTTTACGGCCGCTTATCAAGAATGGATACATTACGTCCTAAAGCTGTCCATTGATATTTGAGTATCCGTTGATTGAGGGCGACCTCAATGGTTTAGATCTCCATCAAGCTAAAAAAATATTTATTTATTATGGTATGCTGAAAATCGGGAATTTTGTTAAAGATCTGAAAAGCAAAGATTTGTTTTTTTTTTAAATAAATAATTCAATCGGATAATGGAGGGAAGCAATTAAAGAAATTGGTTCGCTCCAATCCCCGGGATTTTCTTGCTGACTATAGCTTTCTTGCACCATAATTACGGTACCAGTCACTTTTATAAAAAAAAATCTCATTTGACTGCTGTCCTTGCCGATATCCTCTGTCTGAAACATCTGAAACTCTGACTGTTTGAAACATGACCTAAATAATGAAATATAAATTTAATATAATACGTTTTTAAATATCTATAGGCAGTATTTCTTAAATTAAAGCAATATCTGATAATTAGGCGTCGAATATTAACGTAATAAAATATCAGAAAATTCAATGTTTACGTTGAGTCGTCGTGATTTAAAGCTGTATTTTTTCAAATTAATTAATTCCCAGGGCGCCTAACGACTTTTTGTGTCAATTGGGAAATGAGAAAACTTTATTTCTTATCTCTCGATCGGAGGGCCTGGAAGTTGGTCCCAAAGACAGGAAGAGGCCCCCGTCTTCGTCCCGTCCCCAATTCCACAAGTGTCCTGGAAGCGTGTCACCGCGACAATTCATCATTCGGGCAAAGCACCGGGTGCCCCGAAAGTACCTTGCCCGCTTGCGGCAGTTTCGCGCGCAAAAAAAAAATTAACGATGCTCCGCGAAAAATTCGTAAATAGGTATTTAAAAAAAATAAATGTATTACCATAATCACTCGCCTCGAATCTGTCTCAATCCATCACCGTAACGATGTCGCCGAAGATTTTTTTTTTAATAAGCGAATTATAATTGACACCCCTGACGCGGTACCGAGCGCTCAGAAAGCCTGTACCAATTAAAATAAATTTAATAAATTAAAAAAAAAAAAAAAACCGGTTGTCGTTACCCAGAACAATCTCAGCAGTCGTTAACTATGACGTCAAGGAATTGGAAAATGAAATTCGCATCTGACTGCACACGGTGTCTCGTTTAAAGAAATGAAATATCGGTAGCCTTACTGCGCTTGCATTCGTACCTGAATATATAGTGGATCATTTTTCACTGGATTTAAGCACCGAACGTGTATGCAGCTCTAACATTATTAGAAAAGTTTGCGATTCGCCGTAAATAATTCCTAGACATGTATACTTTACCATTTTCATAAAAGCAATTATAATATAAAATACCCTTTGTCAATGAATTAAGTTTAAAAAAAGGATGTATGATAGTAGAAAGCAAAAAAAAAAGTAGTTCTTTTAAAAAATTAAAGTAATTTTTGTTGACTTTCTATTCGTAAAATCGTTAAAGACACCAAAAAAAATAATCAAGATTATACTCATACTCATACGCCTCACCGCACAGCAAGAATCTTTGAAAGTTTAATAAAAAAAACTGAGTGTGGCCAAAAAATATATGGTATATCCCAGTGGTCGGGAAACTTGTTAGCCAAAGAGCCAAATATGTACGTTACAACGATTATAAAAAAAATTGAGAGCCATATCTATTTATTAATTTAGCAACGACTGACAAACAATTTTCGTAAACGGTAAACACCCGCTCCCGCACTAACGCGGGTTCACACGAAACGTGCTATCTAATGCGCTACAAAAGGCTTTCTTTTAAAGTTTTACGACTAGACACAGTTTCATTCATTGCTCTGCATGCCCTTTGTAAAATATATGACATATGTATTTATTTATGGTTAAAAACTATCCTTGAAATAATAGATTATTTGGATCGAAAACTTTCCAGTACTTACACGTCGACTGTAACGAATTTAGGTTTTTGTTTATACATTCAACAAAATAACTTTTTTGGAATATTTATGTGGCACAATCCGTCACATCCTTTATTAAATCCGTCACATCCTTTATCGAAGCTTAAATTACCTACATACTACATAAAGATATCTATTAGTTTTTTATCGTCTAAAATACAATAAATCATCATTTTCACAGCTCAAAAATTTTATTTCTTAACTAAATATTCTAATAATCTAATATAAGTATACTATACGTATAATACTTCTCTTTTGGCTAAATTATCTCTAAAAGGAAAAAAGTTATTAGGCATTTTTTACAAAGCCGCGCAAAATCGCAAGATCGATAAAAAGATGCGGATTTAGGTGTAAGTTTTGCCTGAAATCAGCGGGTGCTTGAGTGTTAGTTTTAGGCACGATTCTAGGTTCTCATCAATAAAACGACTTCTCAGTTTACTCTCGGTAAAGTTTATGCTTGAAAACGATTGTTTACATGAATATGTAGATCCGAAAAGGAAAAGAACAACAAACGCGAGTTTCATTTTCAACTGATCATAAGTGTCAAGAATATTATTCCAGGCGTTGAAGATGATCATGTCTTTCTTTTCCAGGTCTTTCAAAGCAGATCAATTATGTTGTGAACTAAGCTCACATTAGTTCTTCTCGAATATTTCCAAATCAACACAAAGACGTTCAAATTTAGAGCTCCATATTTCCTTGTATTTTAAATCCAGTAATTTCAATGTTACCAATGTCAATGCCAAAAGAAGAAAATTTCAAATCTGTTATCGTAGCATTAAGAGGCTGTTTAACGAATGCTAAGGTCGTTCTGCTTTTTTTAAATTCATGAAAGCTGCTGAGAGATGCTTCCCTCATATTTATAATGGTTGTTTTGAAATAGTGTTTGTTAATAGAAAGTCGATTTAGATGAGACGTAACGTCTACTATGAAATAAAAATTTTGGATCCACTGATCGTCTGTTAATTCTGGATAGTGAACACCCTTCTCAAGAAGAAATGCTTTGATTTCTGGTAAAAGGGATTCCAAACGTTTTAAAACGTTTCCTCTTAATAACCAACATACCTTGTTATGAAGCAGAAGATCATCGTACTCACTTTCCATTTCAACTAAAAATTCTTTGAATTGGCAATGATTAAGAGCTTTAGCTAAAATGGAGTTCACCAATTCTATAACTACAAATTTCTTCTGGAAATGTCTGCGCACAAAGCGGTTCTTAATGAAATTATGCAATGGTAAGAAAGTATCCTGTGTTTATTTTTTTCTTTCAAAATAGCAACAAACCCCTTTCTTAAGCCCGTCATACTCTTGGCCCCGTCTGAATTCCCGTGTTGTCGCACTTTGCCGACCTCTGAAATATCCAAAAGACAATAAAATGTTTAATGCAGAGTCTAGTATTCTCAATTTTTACTCACAGCGTGTAAACCTGGACCATAAAGGAGAATTTGATCAATTAAATTTACATTTTTGAAATGCGGTCCTGAAGGGAATGAGAAACGATAAAATGAACAACTTTTTACTACATGTCACAAAAATATTCTTAGTTACTTTGGACATCTCGCTAGAAGAAACGATTGCCCCGAGATGCTTGTAGTAGCAAGATGTGAAATGCAGAGAATGCCAAAGAGCCAAAATTAAGAAGATTCGGAGCAATTATGGTCACGATTCTCATACATGAGAATTGTTCATTTTTTTTATTAACGACATTGACGATTGCTTTAAGAATTCCAGTTAGCTTAAATTATGGGTTAATCGAATACTGTTTCAAAATCCTTCTCTCCAGGATATCTCCAGCAGTCCAACATTTAGACCCGTATAACCCGACGAGCTAGTTGATAGCCCTAGAGAGCTTAAGCTAAATTTTTCTTATTAGAAATCTTGAATGTTATGTGATTTCCTGGACAGCCTTGCAGCTGTACTCTTTGACTCTTAGAGGTACGAGGATTCGTCCGTGGAATATGGTTATGTATTTTGTTTTGGTCTCATTGATCTTTAGTCCCATGTCAATTGCCTCCCTTATTATTCGCTGACATCTATCCTTGAGAGCCGTCCTAGATCTGGCCACTGTGTCTTTACTGTTCTCATAGACAAGAAACTGCATCGATTTCATGACAGAGTCCATCATCCTTACCTTCGAGTGAGATGTTTAATAATATACACCCTAGGGCAATAATGTTTCGACAATAATGCGACTGATTCCATCTTGATCGGTCATAGACTTTACTTTTTGTTTTGTCCATATTCATTTGTAAGCTGACTGATTGGGAGGAACTATGGAGGTCTTTCAACTATTTTTCTAGATTTTTCTAGAGTGTTCGCCATGATGACTATATCATATGCAAATCTGAGGTGTGTAATATACCCTCTCTATTTTTATTGATACCCTTTCCAATGAAGATCCCCTTACCCCTTTAAGCTGTATTGGTTTGATGTTTAACTGGGATCTTTATAGAGATCCTCTGTTTTTTGTATAATTTTTCTAATCGAACTGAAGCCTCTTCGGAATCCGGCCTGCTTTATGTGAAAGTCTATTTACTATGACTTTACGTAGATTTTTAAGTGGGTCTTATCTTCAAGTATTTTTGGTAGTAGTTTAAGAGTAACAAGATTTCATCTTTAGCACTTTATCTCCATATTATTAGCCATTGTCCACGCTACACACTGTTGCAGGCTTAGGTAAATCCTCTTGTCTCTAAAATGAAAAGACATTGACGACCATTAGCATGAAATCGCATCTCCTGCTCATCGTGATCATTGAGGTATTTTTTCTGCAGATCCCTGCTTTCTGTAATATATTTTAATTAACAAATGTGTTATATCAATTATTTCAAAAGGATTGTCAAGTTCTGAGTCACATCTATCGTCTATAAAATATAACAGCTCTTTCAACCTGTACAAGCCCATTCAGTCCAAAAAGATTTAGGGCGACAACATAGATTCGAATCAATCGTATTCTCGCATTCGTCGTTTTTTTTTTTGAGGATTCCTAGAAAAACGATAGATCGAGGTTCCACTCTATTATATTCGGGCGATACTTCACTTTGCCGAATTAGCTTTAGCCCGTTTTATTATACGTTTCATTCGTATTACTTATGCCGGGATATACATCAAAAGAGTCTCCCGTTCTCGTTGAATTTCTTTTGTGCTCTATTACCGGTGAAATATAGCAAAACAATTCGATACGAATCTCAAGAGTACGGCGCCCGTATTTGTTACAATTCTCCGAAAATTGTTTTTGAGTATTAATATCAGATGTGTAACGATGATAAAGTGAAACAAAGTGTTTTGTGCGAAATTAATGTATTTGCGCACACATAAATAAATAATAATATTTCAAATATTTTTTTGCGTTCACCCTGTACAGACGGGCTATCCGCGAAAAGTACATTCGCACAATTGAATGTAATTTAATTTATATATATATAAATTAATTTTATATTATTTTCGTCTACTTAATCCCAACGATGGAATATTTATAGATAAGAGGGAGCTAGACTTATATCGAGAAAATAATCCTAAGACAAATATTTGGGGATATCATATAAGACATGTTGATGCTTTCTAATAATTAGTATGTCATTTTCACTTGCTCATATAGGAAAAATAAAGAAAATTGCGTTTCTATTGAATTTTTGCTGTTTCTCTACTAGCTAACATTTCATGATTCAGAATAGTGTTTTTAGTCCTTATGCAGGTGTTATTACAAGGATCTCCATCATAATCATCATTATCATTTGTCAGCCACAAGGCTCTCACTCGCTGAGGGTATGAGCCTTACCAAACTCTCGAATGACAGTCGAGGCCAAAGGAACCTGAGTCTCACACGGACGTGAGGGCTTCCCTTTCGTGTCTGTGGACCCAAGCTGTCTTGGTATGCGGTTTTTTGTAAAGAGTTTCCCTTTCTTGACCATTGCTGGCATTGGACGTACATCTTCTACCATGTTGATATCGGATTTTACCCTCTCGACTGTGTCCCAGGCAAGTAGGAGGGGGTTTGTCTCGGTATTCGTTTGTTCTCTTCTCTAAGGCGGTATCTGTTTATAACGAGTCACGAGTGACTAGTAGTGAGCGACCATACACATACATATATCATCATCGTCATCATCATTTGCCAGCCACAAGGGTCTCAGGATTACACAAGATTAGTCTCTGTGGTGAGAAATCCTTTAGAGACCAGATTTATTTATGCCGTACACATACATGTACATATTTTTTCAAGGATGCACTATTTTGTTAAGTATTTATCAAAGTTTACTTAGTTTTTAGTCAACTTCATGCAGGGTTATGTTGACTACAATATAAAAAAATGTTTAAAAGAGATGCTGACTATCAATTGTAATCGTATAGTAGATAGGTGTCTTCCATTCCGTTTTTTTTAAGTTCGACTTGGCGGCTACCCTCCTCCGGTAGGGGTTGCGATGTGGTAAATGTATATTCTGAATCGCTGTGTTATTCGTAGAATAGTTATAGAGGGTGACCAAGAGAGTGGCCACTAGTTTTGTGGAAATTCACTATGCGGTACAGTCAGCCCTCCTATAATGAAGCCAGTGTTAAAGAGGCCAAGGTACCTATATCAAATTTAGGGAGAGGGCGTCTTAATTGTATTATCTAAATCGAACGTAATTAATGGATTCATGGATTATTTTTTGAATAACCTTCAGTGTCAATTTATAGATACAAACATAAGTGGCCTTCTAACCCTGAGGCGGGTCTTTGTCACCTAGAGGACAATACGCGATCTCCAGCAGAGACACGTTCGTCTCAACCCTGATGCCAGGATGTGTGACATGTGTGCACACGTCACCGAATTGGCCTGGATAGCGGCCTAGCTGCTCATAGCTCCGTAGAATCTACGAAACCATATTTTTTATTGTCAGCCAAATGGCATTGACTCTTATTATTTCGCAACTTATAAGTTTGACCATGAAAATGTACGTTCTAGGAGAAAGCCGTGTGGGATGGACTGTTGAGCTTGTTATAAAAAAACAGCGGTATAGCAGAAAGCGTTATAGGAGGGTTTACTGTATTAACCCGTCCGACACGGCGGCTCGAAAACGAAGGGCGTCTCACAGATACCCCAAGCATATCAAATCAGGATATTGATTAATTCTTCGACAGTAAAATTTTAATTAATATAATATTAATTTTCTCAGCCGTGTTTTCAATTAATAAACTTAGTACTATGATATAGGGGAAAGCTTAAGCAAAATGTTGTATATGTCAACTAATTTATAGTCTATTTTGGAATGCTTTGATACTCAAAGCTTTCACTGCATTTCGTAGCGGAATATTGGACGCAATTTAATGTGCCATAATTCGAAGTACATCTATTGAAAATGTATGGAGTGTGTGGATGTGTATGATATTTCTATCCCTGCTCTTGGTAGTATATTTGTACCCAGGATGAAGCTGTGTCAAACCGATCCGACACAGTTCCATCCCTTGCCATCCACCCACACCGCATATATCAGCTTGGAGCCGGTTCAATCGGTGCAACAAAAGCAGTTTTTTTCTTGGCCAGTAAGGAATTGACTGACCCAGAAGTCTGAGAAGAACTAGCTAAAATTAAGCCTAGCTCTGATATCGCGAAAGAAGAGATAGGTAGCCCTGCCCTCGGTATTGTGAATAGAGATGCCACGAACCAACTAACAGAGTCTAATCTGCAATCATTTAGTCCTCGAGTTGTCTCAGCTGATTCATTCGTAGGTCTCTTGAATGTACCCTGATCGCTACAAAACTAAACCTAACAAATAAATGTTCGTGAATCAGTTGAGCAAGATCAGTAACCAAAATGTATGGCAAAGTAGGTCCTTCTGCCAAAGAGTCCAAGAGAAAATTGTCTAAAAAATAAGGATATTTATCAAAGAGCCATGATCTGATAACGGTTTCGAGGACAGTTATGAAGGCAAATCCCCATCTTGAGATTCGATAGATAGTTATGTAGGCCAGTAAATAAGCCTTAGGTAATGCTGATGCTTTATATTATATAAAGTCGAGCGACGAAAAAAAAACATATTTTTTTCTTTGAAACTATGAAGTCTAACAAGGTCCTTTAATTAAAAAAAAACTTATTATCAAAGAGACTTTAGATATGAGTATTTTTGTATTATTTAATTGAATTTGTTATGTAATCCTGTTTCAAACGAAACTCTTATGTAAAACAATAAATAATTAAATAACATTAATCAACAATACCTCGAAAGCCTACCTGGAATTGTACATTTTTTTCGAATTACCCCAAAAAGGTGACAATCCCCAAAACTTATGCAAATTAGACCGAACTGGGTATATATGGAAATCCATACATATTTACAAGGTTTAATAAAAAAAATACATTGATCTTTTTTTTGCTGGTTATATATGTACAATTGTCACCTTTTTGTTGTTTCGTTACTGACCTATTTTGGCATCGATCTGCCATATTGAACGATCACTTTATTGTTGGGCGTCGAAAATATGTCTTGCAAATATGGCTAAAAACAACACTATCATGATGTCTCGGCCTTCGTATTCATCGAATTTAGACAGTCATCTGCAACTTATTTTTGTTAGAGGAAGAAAAATAAAGATGTATGAGATAAACACTATTCCTATGCATGCGTTTTAGAAGTACTTCAAAGATTTAATTAACGTGCATCTGATATATAGCACTACGTAATATGTGAGGGGAGGACCAGTGACGAATCAGGTCAAGTGGTGCCTCAAAGAGTAAAAAAATGGTGCCTCTAAACTCTTGTTAAAAAAATATCCAAAAAAAACGCTTATTATATTAAGTTGGCGTTAAGAATAGCGTATCCGAAGCAACGAGGAGCTGTACCGACTGTACAAGGATATACCGGTCACAGATGTCGTCAGAATAGCCTGATTCCGTTGAGCAAGTCACGTGTCTAGGATACGGAACAGTCAGCCGCTAAAAAAGGCTTATGGTTAACAACCTTCTCTGGAAGAAAGGAAGACCAGGGTTGAGGTGGTTGGACTATGTACAGAGGGACACAGCATAATTGAAACTTACCCAAAGATGGTGCGACGTGAAGAAGCGTGTTGGATGAGGCCAGGGCTCTACAATAAACGGTTGAGCCTAATAAGCTTATGGTTAACAAGCCTTCCTGTCCTCGAAGGAAAGGAAGACTAATACTGAGGTGGTTGGTCTGCGTACAGAGGGACACAGCATAATTGAAACTTACCCAAAGATGGTGCGACGTGAAGAAGCGTGTTGGATGAGGCCAGGGCTCTACAATAAACGGTTGAGCCTAATAAGCTTATGGTTAACAAGCCTTTCTGTCCACGGAGGAAAGGAAGACCAATACTGAGGTGGTTGGTCTGCGTACAGAGGGACACATCATCGTTGAAACTTACCCGAAGATGGTGCGACGTGGAGAAGGGCGTTGGGTGAGGCCAGGGCTCTACAATAGAGCTGTTGAACCTAATGAGCTTATGGTTAACAAGCCTTCCTGTCCTCGGAGGAAACGAAGACCAATATTGAGGTGGTTAGACTGCGTGCAGAGGGACACATCATCATTGAAACTTACCCGAAGATGGTGCGACGTGGAAAAGGGTTGCGTCTATGATGATGACATGTCACAAACTTCATGATGACTTCAGCTCAGGGTGTAACTATGATCCTCTGTTGCATTTGAGAGTGTGCAATCAATGAGCTGGGCTCCAGTCGGGACTTTCGTCTGCACAAGACTCTTACACAGAGTCCATGATAGCTTCATCCCAGGGTAAAGCTGCGATCCTCTCTGGCGTTTGTTGCTTGATTGCCCAATTTTATAGGGGGCGAGCGGATACCCTTTCTACTCTTGACGTGGTTGCTTACGTCTGCGATTTTTTGCTTGATATTCCAGAATTCTAAAATTAAAACTGGTTATATTTTTTTAGCATCTATTAAATAATTGTTTTGCCAAAATTAATATTTCGAAGTCGAAGTTATTTGTCCTTGATTCATCAATATATTGACTTGAAAAGTTTGGGATTTCTGAGAGACCCCCTTCGGACGGCGCGGTTGTTTTCGAGCCGCCGTGACGGATGGGTTAAGGGATAGTCTCCCCCTCCCCCCTGCGGCTGCTCAGCCCCTTTACCGCATAAGCTGTCTTTCAACGCCTTGGTCCACAGTGAAACAATATTTAAAACGGAGAAAGTTATTTACTTAAGAAAGATACATGCAATATTTACAAAAACGTCGGTACACAATTGTAGACAAGGATGGATATTTACAGTACTCTACCAGGATTTTACCAGTACCTTTATTATGGAATTAAAAATTAAGTTAATATTATTTTTTTACATTGCAATTAACGCCACGGACAGTTTTCACTCACATTTTGTACGAAACACCGCAAACCCATTAAACAAATCCCATAATTACATCGCAAATGTGGCGACCATAATATTTTCTCAAGTTTCGGGCCGGTGCTCATTGTTGTAAAATCACATTTGATTTAGTATCCAGAGGGTTTGGCTGAAACTCGGTACGGCTCAACAATGTTTTGGGAACGTCGAAAATTATCGTAAATTTGATGTAGTGGTGTTTACGTTATTTTGATAGGGTTGATCCCAGCGTCCCCTAATGACTGGAGGGAATCGTTTCATTGTGTAACTGCCCGAATCTCGTTTCAGTACTTGTGTTTTGTGTATTAATAGCTTCGAGAGGGGTCTTAATGTGTTAATCGAAGAAGTTGTACCATAAGAATCCGTATATTAATGTGTTTAATCCACTCATTGTCAGTATTGCGGACATTTATCGTGAAACCGTTATCGTTTATGGTTATAAGAAAGTGCATGCGTGGTGCGGTGATAGTCGTCCCTTAGGGCGTTTCACTCAAGTTTGTTTGTGTCGAGAGGTTTTATTTACATTTGGATTTTTTTTCAAACGATTGGCACTTAAAATGTATTGGCTCGAATTTGTATGGAGGAAAGGGATGTTTGAATAATAAAAAAACGAATACTGTCCCCCGGAAATCGCCAGAGCCTGACCCCCAGGATTTTTTTTCTATCCGCCCTAGGGATTATTAAATGTAATCAGGCCTTTAGGATGCAAAGTGGCATGCCGTTATCGTTTCGTTCGAAATTAGCCCCTACACCCCCCCCCTCCCCATCCTCGATGCCTTTAATTATTCTTAGGATTCGAAATTTAATCTTATCCGATTGAATCGGAAGACTTGATTCAGAAGAAATTTCATTACGCCTATTCGTACATAAAACTTTGCTTCCCGAGATTAACATCGTTAGAGTAAGTTTTGTCTTATTTTTGAACTTGACGCCGTAGCAAACTTTGTAAAGAATTTCAATATCATATCTAATTTGAAATAATATTACAAATGGTGGAGGATATAAACGCGTACATTTCATTTATTTTTAATGGTATTATTATTTATTTTAATTGGTAGTAAAAATCGCCAAACACAACATAATACGTAAAACCTATTTGTCAGCCAATATCAATAGGATAAGGTATCAATAAGATCAATAAGATATGGTATCTTGTCTTCATCATGGTATGCCCTGGTGCACTAGTTTCATACAGCACCATTCTCCATCTTACCCGATTCGCAGCTACGTTGTTCCATCTTCTGGTCAGTCTCAATGATACAGCATCCCACTGTGCATAGTTCAGCTACCTCAGCCTTGATCTTTCTTCCCTTGGAGGACAGGACGACTTGTTAATCATAATCCTCTTCGATGGCTGACTATCCTGCATCCTCTTGTCGCTTACCTTGCTTTATCAAAGCCCAATACTCGGACGCATATGTCCTGGGCAGGACAGGCCCTGATGATGAGATAAGGGTTCAATAAAGCTTAACCTTGGTCTTCCTTGAGAGAAGGGTTGACTGCTGATGATTGAAGTCCAAAGTACCACCTGTTTTCCAGCATAGTTCTTCTTCGAACTTTTGTTATTAAGGAGCCGAGATATATAAATCACTATCTTTTTTGGTAGCGAATAAGTATGTGATCGACCCACTGGAGTCTGGCCACTGGTATATCCTTGTATAGTCGATACAACATCTCGTTGCTTCGGACAACCCATTCGCCTTTGTTGAATACGGCTCCAAATATCTTCTTCATATCTCCAGAAACTCCAAAATTCAGGCCCGTTTAGACTCCTCAGGTTCGGCTCGATGAGGGCTCAAAGAGCTTGAAAAATCTCAATCGTAGATTGTAGACTCAAGCTTGTAGAAATATACTAGATTGTAGAGTAGGTGATTGTTCTGCATCTTTAAGACCAGATAACAGGAGTCTGTCCATACTGATGAAAGCCGTAGCATATATATCTGGTATTGGGTACAATTACACTTTACGCCATTCTTGAATACAGCTTAGAATATTCATCTCATAATCTTATCTTCCATGATATCCAATTTTCACGGCTTAGTGAGAACTTTGCAGAGTTTCACCTTGATCTTAAATAATGATCTTAAATAAATAAATAAATAAATAAATCTTTCTTATAAGAAGTCTTTGTAGATGCTTTTTTGTACAGTACTTCTTTGGACTTTCAATTTCATTTTGTAATCTTTTGTCAAGGTTTTGGACGGCTTTAAAGCTGTATCAGATGTTTAATTGCGTCAGAAGATCATTGATTTGCTAACTCTTTTCCACTGCTTCATGCTTTGAAACACAATGCAGCTCCATAAGCTTTTCGGTTGTCAGCTCTTGGCTGTGTTCTTCAATAAGCTCACCTTCAATAAGGCTCCACGGACCCATATATACATAAGTGACCTTCCAGATCTGACAAATAAGCTATCCAGATCTGTTAATCTTCCGGATCTGGAGAGGTTTGAACGAATAGGAATAAAAAAACGAATAGGGATGACTAAAATTGCGATGTCATATCTATCAACGATTTGGAAAAACAGGGGGATATCTAAAAAGCCAAAAAAATGTCTAGTGCAGAGTCTGATATTCTCATTATTTACGGTGTAGAAACCTGGACTATAAAAGAATATATGAATAAGAAAATTGACGCTTTTGAAATCTGGTGCTGGCGACGTCTGCTGAGAATACCATGGACCGCTAAACGCGTCTGTCCTAAAAGAAATGGGGAACTATAAAGAGAATCTACTTTCGACCATATGTCTTAAAAGGATTCTTCGATACTTTGAGCATCTCGCTAGATAAAACGATAGCCTAGAGAAGCTCAGGGGTAGAGGCAGGGCGCCCACTTGCTGGAGCGACCAAGTGAAGACCGCCACAGGATCCACCGTAGTAGATGCGATGCGGGATGCAGAATGCAGAGAATCCTGGAAAGACAAAATCAAGAATTTTCGGAACAAGAATGATCACGATCTTCAGACATGAGGGTGCCGACTAAAGAAGAAGACATAAGTGGTCTTTTAACCCTGAAGTGGGTCTTTACCACCTGGAGGACACTACGCGAATGAATCGGCACTACGTTATAGAAAACTCGCGTCATAGAAACCAAAGGGGCTCATACAAATTTGGGAAGAGGGATTTAAACGAAATCAACACGGTGTTTTTTTTTATTTTTTTATTGACAACCGAACTCCATTGACTAATTACGTTCTAGATGGAAGCCATGTAGGAGGGACTGTTGAACTTGTTATAGAAAACCGCGGTGAGCGTTATAGGAGGTTTTATTGAAGTTTGTTTTAGTCTTATTGATTCTCAGTCTATTCTTGTAATATATCCAACTATTGGTGGTGCCAAAAAAAGTGTCGTTTTTTTAACAGTTTTAAAAATGTATTGATTCAATTAGTTAATTAGAAAAAGTTTAAGATTTTACACGTGCATTAGATTGTACCTACTAATATATTGTAAACAATACAATTAAAAATCACATAATCTTAGATAATTTTTCCACATGATCTGAGATTAAAACAATGTGATTAATTCCAAATATTATTTACACCTTATCAAAGTTACAATAGAATTATTCAGATAACACAGAATCGATTTGCCATCTCAATGTTAAAATCAATTATTTAATTCTGACGAACGCACATACATAATACACGGTTTAATGTTTACTAATACCGAAGATAAGGCTAAGAATGCCTAATTACTTGCGGGTCGTGCGATTAGTTGTGCGATTAGCGGCGCTGCTAATTATTGATATAACCCTCCATGAATTATTTATCGACTGATAACGAACCGCGCAATCAGTGTTGATTCCCGCGTCGACGCTGTCGGTCGATTTTCCTTTTTGTGTTTCAAGTAAGAAAATTTCATTTTCATTCTTTACAAATACGCTCGGGGTCTCATCTGCGGGTTGGCCGAAAGTTTACGTTTCTTTTTTTTTGTTGTTTGAAAGAGACAAGTTAAGTTACTGGATGAGGCTCGAGATATATCTTTTTTATTTTATTTTTTAGAACAATGCCCACATGATATATTTTATATATGCATTCTTAGTCGATGGATTTGATGAAAAATGAGCAGAATAACAGTTTTCTAAAAAAAAACTTTATTTATTCATTATATTAGGAAGGACCCAGAAATAATGTCGTATTTTATTAATGAATTTCAATAAAACTCCCGTGGCTTTGAATCCGAGTGTTTTAACATTTTTGTCTTTAAAAAAATGTTATGTCGATAGTAATCGAAAGGTCTCAGATCTAGTGAAGATGGGGGAAGACCGAGGTTTTAATTTTTTTGATCACGCCTCAAAGAAGACAATCTTTTTATGCATTCCATCTTTCGGGGTTGGAATTGATTTTTGTCGAGGGTTAACCACTGTTGTTTCCGTAATATAGAGAACCCATTTCGCATCTCTAGAATCTGCAAATTTTGCGGAACCCAAACTAACTTTGGAGTTTCCTGACTTTTCATTATGTATAATGGCATTTTTTTCATGAGAAAATGCGACATTATTTCTGAGTTAAATTAATTAACTGCTTTAAAGGAAACTATTCTTCTATCCGCCACGGCTGCTCGAAAACAACCACGTCGTCCGCAGGGGGTCTCACAGCGACCATAAATATTTCAAGTCAAGACATTGATGAATTCTTCATCAATGTCTTGACAACGTCATTTTTTATCTAATCATTATGACGTGTAAATGACAACGCTTTGGGCGATGAGTATCAATCGCACTCAGAAGATTGTACTGGATGCGAGCGAAAAAAAAACATAATGCGCGTGGCAACAGCAGCAAATATTGTTCTTATTATTTTTTGTCGCAATTGCAGACAATAAAGAGCCATGATTATTAATAATATTTATTTCTTATAATTTTTTACATAAATAAAAAAAGTTTGTGATATGTAGGATTTATATTAAAAGAGTTATTCGAGAAAAATAAAAAGCTTGAGGTATCCAATATACTCTATCGACACGGCTAGGTTTTGCTTGCCTTTGGGCAAGCAAAACGTCATCATTTATTCATCCTTTTATTTTATCTTTGGGAATAGGATAAAATCCCAAGGCTGAATCATCCTGACAATACTTTTTTGGGCCAATAATTCATTGCGCATTTTCCATTTTCCATAAGTAAAACATAGCCGAGCTATCTGAATGCATGTGAAAACTTTTCGATAGCCAAAAATGAATTAGGCTTCAGATATGGCTACTAATGTCAGGATACGTCAGCGATTTTAAGAGCATCGTTGTGAAATTCGCATCCGCATTTTTATATCTAGACCTTTATATATGTTTTATCATGATTGCTGTAGTTAAACTATCTTTATGGAACGGCCAGTACTTAGCCGGGAAAACTGAAGAAAAATAAATTGTCTATGAAATCCTAGTCAGGCGTGGTATGGACCGGTTTTCATACCGTAAAGCCACTTTTTTTGATACATCCTTATGTAAATTGGATCCTTTTGAATTCATGCATACGGAAACAGGAATTGAATCACGCTTGAATATGTCGTAAGGACAATCTAGAAAGAAAATCATATACGATTTCTGGAATTTATTTATTTTCCCTCAGCCATAGCCGGAGGTACGTTACCTCCCTCTCGCTCGATTGAAGCGCAACATTCCAGTTGCACCTCACGTCCGTGGACCATAGCGCCGGCTAAATTGTGCGGTGCCTTCGGAATATTGCAATGCCGCATTTACAGGATGATTCGTTTTATTTTTCAGACTTCATACCCAGACGATTGGTCATGGGCGCCAGCCTATGGACCCTGACCGCCGGCCTCCTGGTGCTGGCGACGGCGGCATCGGACAGAGAGAGGCTGGAGACCGCCCATCAGATCCTCGCCGAAGTACCATTGATCGACGGGTGAGTACCACGCTATATATTGTAATTTATGATAATCCGATCAAACGCTGGGCAAAAAGAGCGTATGTAAATTTTTGCATAGGATTGTATCGCGAAAAAAATCCTGAAAAGGGTTGAATGTTTTCATTCAGGAAATAACATAGATCTGTTTTTTTCCCCGGCTAAAATCCACGAACACAGTACGGAAAATTGAATATTGCGTGCGATTTCGTATGCCCTTATTTTATGTAATATCTGAAAATAAACAGGATCGTATCGCGACGGCGTTCCGGAATGCCATCTGCCAAAGTTTGCGACCCACTCCGAACGTATTACCACTATCTGCGGTGTTATTGCATAATTATACTGAATTGTGCTAAATCGAATCAGTTAACGGGTTCTTGGCTCGCAATTGTGATGCCGACGCCGGCGACGCCATTGGACGCGCGTCGCGGCGACTAATCTCCGCGCGTCGCCATGGCAACGGGGCCGCATTCAACCCGTCGAATTTATCGGAGGTGTTGAAATATGATAATAACGTCGAAGATATCCGATTTGCCGCGCGTTCATAAATATTGTTGCAGCGTAACGTTTTCAGATCTGAAAAAGAAAATGTTGCATGCGTGTCACGAACGCCCGATAGACGCGAGGCGACTCCATAAGGTCTCGCAATATAAATAAAAATGGTAATTTTGTCCCGGAATATTGTCTTATTTTTAATAATGCTCTTATTATACAGCGTAATAAGTTCTATAAAAAAATTCATAAATAAATTTAAATAATAATTAGTATCCGATCGACGAACGTACTTATTTTTCAATTTTACTGCGACAAAACATTTATTCGATCAAAAACTGTACATTACAGTCAACCTTCCTATAGCGTTCATTTAACAAAATGCAATATTTTGAAATTCAAATTAGAATTTTCGTAAATATATTATTAATGTGCATTTTAATTATGTACGTGCACTTAAAAAATAATTGTCAGTAGCTGTTTGCCCCTTTACCTCGCAGGCGTGTTCTTTTATTTTTTTTGGTGAATCACCGTCTAAAAACTTTCCATGGATATTCATAACAATATAATTAGAAAATATGTTTCTACTTGTATAGTCGTGGAACAAATTATGATCAAGTAAATAGATGCATACTATTTTTAAGTCATTAGGTATTTATGTGTTAAAGGGGTTTTCAATCATTCTTTTTTTTTATAAATTAAGCTACTGGTATTAAAAAAGTCTCGATGGCACGTGGTATTAGATGATTCTGACAGTAATCAAATGCATAATTAACCAATTTAAAATGTTTACCATTTATTTTCTTACTTTGTTAAAAATATTTTATCTAAAAAATGTCGGAAAAACTGTCGGAAAATTGTTTCATAATCTAAAGTATGCGTAGAATAGCGGTAGATAACAGTTGGCTGAGACAGGACGCCAACGTGGCGTAAGCGGATGATAAAGTGTTAATATGTATCCTAAATAAAACAAATTTCCGAAAAGGTTTCATAATTTATACTTACCTTTTTATTAATTATCATCATATGCTAAAGGATTTTAACTAAAAACTAAAAAAAACCGTCCATTTGAACTCCCCTGGCACATCTGTTGCAAATTTAAAAAAATTGGAATGAATATGCTAGGTCAATACCCCTTCGCGCCTATAGGCACGAGTTGTTGTTATCCATCGAAACACGTGCAAGGTCATTGAAAATATAAAAATGGGTAAAGTTTTTGATTTGCTTCAAGTTGCAAAATACAATTAAAAGGACCTAACCCCAAGTTTTGTATGGGTGCCTAACTTTCTATAGCGAGGTTATTTGTATTATTTATTTAATATTTTCGGGTATTATGTATGATTTTATTCCATAGAACACACAGTTTTTTAATACCACTTTCGTAAAATTCTGTGGATTTATTAAAATACGATTCCATTTAATTTTGAACTTGTTTTAGATTTATGTATTTTTTTTATCTCCAAGCTCAGGGATAGCGAACCTTTTTCCCAAGTGGGTCAAATTTGTTTTTTTTTTATTAAATCCATGTGGCGGGTCACATGGGTTGTGTAATTAAAACAATAATAAATAAAGGCTTACAAGTTATATTAACATTAACATTTACATGCAAAATTATCGCTATTATAACCCTAATCACACTCTAGCTCTTTAAAAATGTGGCGACATCTAGTAATATTAGTAGCAAATTAAAAATCATTTTATTTTTTATTAAATGAAGGCTTTTTAGAATCATTTCTAAAAATTCAAGCGGGTTTAATAACTTCACACGCGGGTCACGGCGTGACCCGCGGGGTACTCGTTCGCCATGGATGGAACATTAGCTAGGACCTAGCTAATGTTCCATCCACTTAAAAGGGTCGTAAATGAATGTTGGACTTCAGTTGCAAAATCTAGCTCTCTAATTTTGTCCAAATATTGTCTTAAGTCAATGATGAGTCAGACACGGATACTTGATTCAATAAAAGTCATTGCATTTTTCTCTTCGGATTAGTGTAAAGGGCCACTTTTTATATCAAATAACAATCCTAAGATCGATTTCATCTCAGGACAGGTAATTTCATTATTTTTTCATCTTGAAATAATATATAAAGAATCCTCTTCGTCTCCAGTAATAATCCTTGGCAGAAACTGATGTTTGCTTTATATTTTATTTCTATTCATTATATAAATACAAATAAATTCAGCGCTTAGTAATACTCAAATAATAAATAATTGACTTATGTAAATGTGTAATTTTCTTCTGTTAATATACAGCAAACCCTCCTATAACGCTACATACTATACCGTGGCTTTTTAACAAGTTCGCAAGTTTCTCCAATACCGCTCCCTCTTAAAAGGTATTTTTTCTAAAAAATAGGGTTGAATTTCTTTTGTAGTCTTTTCCAATTTTTAACATGCTAAAGTACCTCTCAACATTTGCCTCAGTTATTAAAAAGATAAAAAGGAGTATACTCCGGAAAATTCATTTTCTAACCAGCTGTTTTTTATAATGAATAAATGGAAAACTGTATCATATTGCAATTTTGTTTAAATAATATCTTTTTTTCTTACTTTAGCTATAAAAATAATAATAAATAAATACAAATTGTATTTAAAAATGTTGCTCAGTGATAATATTTAGATATGTTTGTAAGGATTGTTTCCACGGTTTAATTTTTGTTATAAAATGTTTTATAACTTTGACGCGAATAAAAAAAAAATAATAATACACGTAAATCCGTTTTAGTGCCTCGGGAAAATCTCTGCCGTAAAATTGAAAAAAATGAATTTAGCGTCGGTTGTGGAAAAAAATCATGGAAAATCAGGTGACGCCGGAAAATATACATAACGCGTTCGACGGCAAAAGTTCATGTACTCGACTCTTTCGTGGTGACACACGACACTGGTTGTGACATCTGGAAAATTTATGTATAACACGGATTCGTATTCAGCAACTAATTTCAAAGTTTGCCGTGCCGAACCAAGATCTAAACAAATATTAGATTATACGGTTATATATTTTTTTTTCCATTCGGTTATTGTTATCGCGCGCCGGCATTATTTTTATCTGGCATCTATTATTCTGAATGGCTTTTGGGTTCCCAGTTGCGCCATATCAGGACTCTGATGTAACTTTGGCTACAACTTCTTCGGGGAATCTTCGCTCGGGGCCCGGGGTCTGTCCCTTATCAATCTGATGAGGGACCAAACACTTACTTAGTTCGACATTTTTCCGGTGATTCCCTTGGCTGAAATTTGCAATGCGAACTGGAGATAACCCGGCCAGAAGGCAATTGTCGGTGAACTTTGGCTTCTGCTCTAGTGACTGATGATTGTTGGGATAATTGGGGCGATTGTGTGAATAGTTGCCGAGATAGGACGAAACAGGATGCGGAGAAAATAAACCGAATTTAAACTTGCGCGTCGGGAGTTAATTGTATGCCAGCTCAAGACAATAACAACTCATTCCATATTTCATTCGTTTATTTTAAATTAAAACGAAAGCCCTGATCCTTTAATATATTTACACACATCTTAAAATAAATATTCAATCACTTACGTCGGAGAAATTCTAATTCATGTGTCCATCATCGATTATTAACTTGAATATTTTTCTATAAGGATCTTGCATCTTAAAGTATTTAATATCCTACATCTTAAAAATATAACACTACTCCATAAGAAAAGGGCATTGTACCAAAACTTGCGATTTATTGAGTTGAGTGACCTGATCGACATGTGCCATCGGGTCTAGAATTTATTTAATTTTTATAAAAACAATGCGTGATTGTCAATCACGCATAAAAACATAATAATAATAAAAAAAAAACAAATAACAATAAAAAAAGAAAAGAATTATAAAATCTCATATAAAATATCTACAAAACGGATTTGACATCGAATATATCTAGATATTCGACCAAGTAGTTGAGTAGAGTAATAGCTCTGGTTACCGGAGAGCTCCCGAGAGCAACTGTCCTCACATATGGCGGAAGAAAAAGCACACGCGAACGAGCTCGATGGTGGTGAGGTGGCGACCATAAGGGCAACTCGCACAGTA